>UELV01177517.1:10029-26378 GCA_900490015.1 Megastigmus stigmatizans | reverse complement strand
TAAGATAAGATGTACAGCGTAAATTTATTAATTTATTCCGAAACTACGTTTTAATAAATATATTTTTATACCAGACCTGAATTTATTTTTATTTAATGTAATCATATTACGTGTATATGCAATTTATGTATTATCAAATCGTATCTCAAATAGTTTTTCTATGAACGTTGTAATTTTACAAAAAGCATTGTGATTTCGCCATATATTGTAAATTCGCTATGCAAGTTGTAATTTTACTGTAGAAATTTTTATCAGATCTTGGCGAATGTAAAATTACAACCGCGAATGAAAAATTACCTAAACGTAATAATTTTACCACTCTCAATGTTGGACACCCTGATTACCTACTCTGAACGTAGTATTTTTACAAAGGTTTTTTTTACAGTGTGGGCTCATCCGATCTTGAGATGTCTATATTTTTTAAAATAAAAACAAATGCTCATAACCTGCATATTTAATGCCTAAGAAATCTGTCAACTTGACAGAAAATTGGATTGAAGAATTTTTCTATTCTCTTGTGCGAACTTTGTTTCTCGCATTTGGCACCTGATTTTCAGGTAAAGAAAAATTTTGCGTGTCCTGATTTATAGGTACCTGTTTTTCAAGTGAACATTTTTTCTGAAGTCACTTTGAGCCAAAATTATTTTTTCTTACTCTAGGAGGAGTTCCTGGAGGCGTATGTTTCGAACTCGCGCAGTCCGCGCTACTCGAACTGGAACTCAGGTGACGGACGACTCTCGTCAATTTTCTTTCGATCGAATCGAAAGTTGATCTTGTGTATCTGCATGCGATCGTCGACTTTCTCGTTGATTTGGGGTTATCTCTCTAGATAACAGCTTTCTGTCACCTCTAGCCTCGCTACGACGATGACGTTTTTGATGATAATTAGAAACCTGAGAAGACGATGAACTGCTCTCAGAAGAAGTGGACGTAGATCGACTCGAAAAACGTCTTCTAGATTGACGATTGTGACTGACATTTTTATGTCTCTTTCGTCTCTTTCTATCCTCTGATTCAGATGATGAACTACGCCGCCCCATTTCTTAAAGAAAATAAATAATGTTTTAAAATAAAAATTATAACTTTAAAAATATTATGTCTCTCTTTTTACGTGTGGTCTGGTCGACACGAAAAAATGATATGAAGATCTAGCATGAAGTAGCGACGAAGGAGATTAGTAGTTTCAAGGCGATCAGGTTTTAGAGTTTAGGGTTTTGGGTTATGTTTTTGAGATTATGAGCTTAGAATTACGCACTGGAGAGTGACCTGCTTGGGGTTCGTGTAAGTAAATTCTGTTGATATGAATTTCAATCTTATAACATTTTGGGATGTTTGATTCTAAAGCTTCTCGGTTATTGGGTCCGGGTCTATAGGATTTGAGGTTATAAGGTTTGAGCTTACGAGGTTGGTGTTATCAGGTTTTGGGTTTGGGGTTATGTGGTTTTAAGGATTAATGAATTTTATAGGGATTTGATTTACTAAAATTTTGTTTGTATTTTCTGTTGCTATTTCGTCCATTGTTGTAAAGACTTCTTCTATAGGTTTAAAATCAATTTTAATGTCATCAGAAGTGATAACCTTCTCTTTTTTTTATATAATGTTGGTGTTTTATTCCTTTTATTTTTGGGTAGTGACATAAGTCACAGTTCTCTTTAATAGTTTTTTGCGTAGAATAGACAAGTCTGGTTTCGTTGATGTTTTTGATGGTTTCTACAGCTATATTTATTGTTATGTTGATAAGTTCAGTATGGTTTGCTTGTATTTTCTTCCAGTTATAGTTAGATATTCTGCGATGAGATCTATTATAGTGTAATTTGCAGTTACCGTGTGCACATATATATGTTCTTACGTCTTGTATTAGTTTATCGGTAACTATCATATCCCCAAAATATTAAATAATTTTTTGATTTGACAAAACTTTAAAGTAAAAAAATTATTTGATAATTGAAGTTGAAGAAAAGAAATTTGAAACTATTTTGAACTATATCTATTAATTATATATAATAAATTTAATATGTAAGCAATAATGGTAAAATTAAAATAAAATTTGAAAGTCAGTAGAGTAAATTTTCCATCCTACATGTCAAAGTTGTATAAATCAAGTACTAGCTTATTATATTGTGCTATTAGTATACAGTACCTGGTCAATTTAAAATTTTGAGAACATCAATAATGTTTTCTTCACTGCGTCCAAACTGTAAAATTTAAAATTGTTCAGGTGTTGCACTTGATATATTACATAGTCGTAAGTATTTCAAATGTGCTGTATTATTATACTATTATAATAAATCAGTGATATAGAAAGATTTTTAATGTATTTTTAAAAATCTATATACTCTGCAATATTTTAAAAATATCGGATATATAATTTGTAAACAAGACAATTTTAAAGGGGCTGCTCGAAGTAATAAGTAATATTTTAAATCACGAAAGTAAGATTTAATAATTATCATTTCCTTTAAAAGCCTTTCTGTTTCATATTTTTCAGTTTGTCATAAAAAATTGTTTTGGGAGGGTAAAGAAAGGATGTAATGCAATTCAATATCATTCGTAAATCGTATATTTAGGTAAATACCTAATGCCTCGTCAATTAACTATTTACAGAAAAAGTCTTCTATGTATCGAATCCTTATTATTTCATTTTACACAATACATAGACTTAAAAGTTAGGAGCATTGCGATACGCGTGAAATGGGCCCAAGTGGCACTGAATCGTCACTTCGATCTGCTTCATAACAACATAAACTGTTAATATAACATAGCTTCAACATATTTCTCTCACTCTCTTTCGCTTTTATTTCCTTTGATCCTATGCGAGATGTACATTGTCGCTTCGATAGTCAATAAAAGGCCTGCATAGTTAAATTTCCCCTATAAACGGCTGCTGATGGATGCTAATGCAACGCTAGTTCGGTTTACGTAATTACAAAAATATGCGAGTTCATGAGGCAAGTGAGGCTTTACTTTTTTTTCTTCGCATAAAGTAGGATGAGCACTTATTATAGCATTTATTATACATCATGATATTGCAGTGAACGAAAACAGAATATATTGTTTCTTACTTTGCTTCAATTGATTTATGTGCAGTAATAAAAACATTTGTTACATTAACACCCATCAGATGTGGTTAAACGAATGATCTATTTTCTTTTCATATTTTTTTTTTCGTTTGTTTCTCGTTATTTTTGTTGTCGTGCGGTGAAAAAGTCAAAGCACGAAAATAGTAATTTTCTTTTGTATTTGATATTTCTTAATTAATGTTCTAAAAGCGCATTGTTATGTAAAAACTACTTTTTATTTTCGTACTTCGACTGGCTGATATATATAATTACAGTAGTAGTCGGTGGTGGGGGGGATGCAAGAGTATACAAGTATCACACTTTGCGTAGTCGAAGCATGACATCGACAGATCATTCTCAAATTATATATATTTATATATATATATATATATTAGCAAGGGTTTTGATCCGATTTCAGCAGGAAATTCCCTTTTATCGTTATTTCCAACTATATAAGTGAACTTAAATGATTAGTTTTTGCTTTTTGTTAAGTAATATCTACGTTCTTTCTGTGGAAAGAATAACTATATACAATTTTTTCGATAAATTTAGTCGTAATCAATAAAAAAAAAGACGTTTTTATATATAAATATATGTAGATTATCATAATGATATAATGTTGCTGGTAGAAATCGAAGCAAAATGATTTTTATAGCAGTATCTGAATTGCTAAGAAATGTTTTTTTCGAGTTACTGGTTTAAAAATGGTCACCACCCATAAAATTATCATTTGTCATTATCATTATCATAAAATATAAAATTATCATTTGTCTACTAGAAAAAGTATCTACAAATTTACAAAATAAAAAGAAAACGAACTATTCTATGCAGTTTTAACAATAACGAGAATAAATTTTAACATCAGTAAAAATAAAGAGAAAATATGTTCTGTTCCGCTGACACTCAGAGATCAAAACCCCTGATTAAAGTCTCTATTTTTAATTATATTCATAATTTTTCTCATATAAAAAGGTAAAAACTAGAATTACAAATGATCGTGAAAAAATACTTTGTCTCATTCTTTGCAATGCATATAAATAAGAAACCTGCGATTATGAAATTAATATTTTTAGTTTTCGTAAACGTGTTATTATACCTTTATCGTATGTTGCATTATTTTGTTAACCTTTTTCGTAACAGAGTACTTTTTCATTCTGCAAATTGAACGATCGAATGTTAAATTCATGAAAAAACTTTATGTATCGATGATGCAAAGAAAATTGGAATGTTATATTACTTCGACTACGACATTCCTTAACTTTTCTTTTTTTTTTTCGTAAGTGAAGTTTACATATGAATTTTTTTATTTCTTATAAATTGTACATTTTATGTACTGTCGATTGCATACAACTTCATAGTCAACGAATGTGAGTCTTCCTCCATTTATTCGAGTATACTGATACAGCGATACTTCTGATTATCGTCCAAGACATTAATTACGTTAAATCTTCGCTAAAAACTGATTAGAAATCTGCTCGAGAGATTATTCATCATTTCTTTTTTCCTTAAATTTTTAAAAAATTTTGATTAAAATTTTGCAAATGCGATGCATTTGAAATCCTTCGTTTTTTCACTTTTAAAAAAACTTACGCGACTAAAAGAATTCAATTCACGTTTTTTTATTTTCTTTCTCTTCTCACTTAGTCGGCGCATGACAGAAATTTGATTTTTGCCATGTGCGTTTTAATTAATACTACAGAAATTTTTCACGATCCTCGCGATCCAATGAAAATTTCACGTTCTCTTATCCACTTGAACTAAAAGTTACTGGAAAAAGTTCCATTTTTATTTTTATTTTTACTGCTATCGCAATCTTATGCAATATTAGTATCTGATTTATTTTTACATTCTAACAATTGATAAAATTTATTACTACTAAATCTTTTACATTAGTTAATTAGGGATGAATCAAATTTCAGTTTTAAAGTTCAAATATGATTCAAGTGTAAAAAAGGTGTAAGTGCAAACAGTTGACTTTTTATTTTACTGAGTTAACCAAGACAAGTATCTGTTGAAATAAAATATTGAAAATTAACTCGATATCGTGGAACTATTTCGAGTAACCCTGTTCCCAGTGTATCGATATAGTTAAGTGGCCCTCCGGTGGGGGGGAATGTGATTGGCCACTGTCAATTGCAAGCGTATACTTAAATAGATTTTTCGAAGCATCGGCCAGACGGGATTAGACCTTACGGGGCATGACGGGATACTTTTCTTCATTTTTTTTTACTTTTTTTTTATCAAGAGATGAGGAGTGAGGGTAGTAGAATTTTTTTCCTTGTCTGCTAGATTTCTTATATTCCTATACGTATACGTATATATGTGTATTTATGTAGGGTGCATACGTAGTGATTTAATTTACTCATTATAAGTTTTTTTTACTTATACCATTCATTTGAATTGAAAGTTAAATAATCTTGCCATTATTCGCAATCGCGTTTCCAAGCTATTCGTTTTCCGCCTATCGTTGGTTAAATTTTCTTTTACTCTTCTCTGTCTTTCAACTTCTGTATTGACGTGTCCTTGCTCGCGATTTTACTCATTTTTTCTCTCTCTTTCTCGCTCTTCAAGCACATAATTTTCAATTTAATCCTTTACACCCGCCCAGCAATCATTTTTGTGCAACATCTATTTCTCGTCGCTATTTTTCGCTCCGCGCGCGCATGCGAAAAAATTCGTTTTCATTCACTTATATTTATGGTAAATCGTATTTCAAGATACTTCATACGAACGAATACGAAACTACTTATACTCGAGTGCGCGTTTTTATTATTTTCATTTTATTTAAGCTATACAGGCGCTGTTTGACGACGCGTTTTATTTTCCTTGCACGAAAATACATTTCTTTTTCGTTAATTTTGACCGGGCTCGAGAATTCCTAGGTTCAAAAATATATGTGAAATTCATTGTTTCATATTATACGAACATTAAAATGATTATAACGCATTTATTTGAACAAAATGGGAATAAATATAGTATTTTAAAAAATTATTAAATGAATATAAATTCATAAAGTTTCAATTTCTGTTTATGTATTTCCTTAGATTTTGTAATTTGACCATATATAAAGTTTCGTAAACTAATGTATGATAAAAAAATTATTAGATTATATCCATGTAATATTATAGTTTATTGTTTGTCTATTTCCAAATTGCTTTATCAGTGATAAAAATGTTGTTTGGTTGATATATATTCAGACAATAGTGCAATAAAAACAAGGCGCGCTTTATTAGGCGATTTAAAAAAATCTGTTACTTTTTCGATCTCTAGTGTTAGTTATTGGAGCTTATGGGATCCATACCGGAGATTCAGTTCCAATTTTCTCCACTTTTGCATTTATTTTGCCGCCATTGTTGCTGAATAATATGGTTTCCACAAGTTCCAAGTTATATTGGCTAAAAAATACGTAGTACACCTGATTTTCGTTCGACCATGATTCCAATGTACTTCTAAAAAAGAGATCTTATATAGGTGTTCTAACAATATCTTTAAAAAATTAATATAAAACTACGTGTAATTTAAAAATGTATGCAATACACCAAATAAATACAAGAATCCCGGTTTCAATCAAACCTAGGAATTCTATAAAATTGCCTCAAAAAACTTAATAGTGGAAGTATGTATACAGAATAAAGTTCAACCAAATTTAATTAAAAAGAATTCAAATAATTTTCGACAAGTTTACGTATTTGACTTCACGCTAGATATAAATGGGGTCAATTTAATACAAACCTAATTATAAAAAAATTATTTTTCTTCAAGTAATGGATAAAATATTCGTAAACAATTCACATTATTAAAGCAAGCGAGAACTATCGTTTTGTCAAGATTCGACACAAAGACGAAATGTTGTCATTTTAAAGTTTACGACGATAGCCGAAGATTAAAGATAAAAATTTTCGTTAAATCGGTATTTATTTCATAAATATCGCTTTCTTTGAAAATAATATATACAATTTCATGTATAACCCTCTTCCCATGATTACAAAAAAAGTTATACACGCCTATATAATACGTTAAAAAAATCCTTATTAATTAAATTCAGTCAAACTTGCCTAAACCCCGTCTTTTCTTATATCTTTTGAATTTCGCACCACAGACTACAAAAACTCTGTCTTTACGTAGTTCCACCATATGTATATATGTATAATATTTATATATAAAAAGTCATCGAATTCTTGCGCCTACAACCGAGTGGCCATATACATATCATAATCTGTCGTTCGCACGCCTTTATAACACAGAAAATAAAAGTTCTTTGGATTCGAATCCCATTTACACATACACGTAATAAAAGATTTCGCCAAAAGCTATCCGAGTGCCGACACTAACGCACATAAGCTCTCCCCTTCTCGCTACCGAATATTTATCTACAATTGTTTGCCATATGTATACACTCAACATACCCATACGCTCGCCTTACTTCTTTTTTTTTTCTTTAACAATGTTTTGTATTTGGTAACGCCGCTTCGCGACTACGTAATAATTATTATTACTATTATCATTATATATCTTTCTCTCTCACACGTACCCGTACAACATGTACAACATACAATCGCGTGTGCCGCACGAACAAAAAAATTGAAAAAAAAAAGAAAAAAAAAGGAAATAGAATAACAATAATAGATAAACAAAGAAAAAAAAACGACTACTACTTATAATAATGAAAGCTTCGCGCGCTCAATTTTAGCTCTCAATCATTCATTTTTTTTCCCTTAACTATACATATCGGTCATATACGCAATATACATGAGAATGAGGCTCCTCTAAATTGTTTTTTTTTTCTTTTTGTTGAATATACATCATTGTTTTTCTTAATTGCTTGATTAAAGATATGGATCGATGAATTGCGCCGATTCGCCAGCTCTCGTATTCTCTAACCCTCCCTTATTTCGCCTCGGCGCGTTCGACGGGCGTGTAAAGCGCGTCTCGCAGTCTCCTGTGTTTCTCTTATATTTTTTTTTATTCCTCTTCTCCTTACTCTCCACTTTACAATTAAAAATACGACGAGCGTCGCACTGTAGTCGTGATACAACGGATATGGCGAATTAATCCCAAGGTAAAGCGAGGACTTGCTCTTTTGGTATATCTGCTTGTTTTATTTATTCTGCCGTCGGTCCGGTACCTAACCGGTACCTCGCTCGCTCTTGGAAAGCGGCTAGTCTTACTTTTCCTTGCTCTCTACAACATCTTCTCTAGCTTCGTGCGCCTCTGTCACGAATGTTCTCACTTCGACTGCGGCGAAAATCTGTGGCTGTCTCGATTCCTCACTAATTAGCTTTAAAAAGCGTCTCTCCTCCGTAGCCAGGAAAATAGCGATGCTTCTTCGTGTAGCCGATGAGCAGTGCTGAAAAGATTTATTTTCAAGTTATTTCGAAGGACTCTAAAGAAAAACTTCTGCGAGAAAATCAATCAAGGTTTTGGGGCTCAAGACAAGAATCTGCGGGTAGAGCTAAAATTCTTTCCGTTGGAAAAATGAATTGTAATTGCAGCTGGACTAAATGATAGATGATGAACAGAACAGGTACGGGAAAAGAAACAAACCTGTCGTTAGTCTCTGGAGTAGCGTCCAAGCCTCGCTGACGATCTTAGGGGGGCGAACTACGCGTCGCAGTGGTCCTCCGGGGCGAGGACGTCGGGCGCCATCGAGAGATCCTCGGCCATGTCCTCGTCGGGGCCGGAGTCGTGGCACCCGTGGCTCTCCGGGTATTCCCTGTCGTCGTTGCAGACTTCCTCCTCCGTGTCCTGCTCCGCGGGCGCCTCCATCAGCTCGCGTTTTATCAGCCTCGAGAGCTTGCCACCTTCGGGGCTCTGGCCCTCTTGTTTTATGTGCATGCCCGAATCGTCCAGCGGCGAGTTGATCATCATTTTTTCCCTATTTTAGTTTCAATTATTTTCTGTTTCCTCAGTTTCTTACGATCTCAAGTATATATAGTACAATAATTATATTACGGTATCGAATGGGATTAGAAGGGTATGGAATAATAGATCTTCTTTAGAGGATTAATAGTAGATTACGTCACTAGGGAGGAAAAAACTCGTGTAAATTTACCCCGCAAGTATAAGTACTAGCTTTTTTGCCTAGCGAGGACGAAAATACGACACTCTCGAAGGGGCGACGGGAGAGAAAGTGGTACTTCGGCCCGCTAGGCAGAAAAAGCATGTTTTATAATCAGTCCCACGGTAGACAAGTAGAATACCCTTACAAATTCTTAGAAACTTATAAACGTCACCAATTCTTGTTCTCGAAATATTCTTTAATTAAAGTACATATATTTGAATTGAACGAGATATAAAGAGATATTCAAATAGTAGGTACTCTAATACTAATACTCGGACCATTTTATAGCTTTATAATATATTTCAATATATTTAAAATGTATTTCGATCGAATCTATTTATTCCTGTATAAGTAAATGATAAGCGCAAATATGTGATTTTCAGTAACATGAATTTAAAGTCTTAAAATGTGTGATGACATTATCTATTTAGAATACCAGAACTATTAGATATAAGAAATGAATAAAAAAGCGTTCATTTATTGACTATATTTAAGGCAAAAATTAAATTTGATCCTCGTACGTGTTTAGAACGAGGATTAATACTCTTCAACGATCATAACAACTTATTCTTACACTATTTTTAAAATATCAAATAATTCTTGTCCGAAATTTGTGCCTTGAATTTTCGAATTCAAATGAAATTTGCGAAACTTTATGATTACATCTAGTGAAAAAGGAATTAAAAATTCGTATGATATGACAATCATACGTCGTATTAGTCTCTGCACTCGCTACGTAAAATGCTTAAATCAATAGAAGATAGAGAAAGGTTACTCACATTAAATCATTGTGGGGCATAGTGTGCTCTTTATCGGGACTTGTCGCTGTCGACGTGCACATGGAATTGTTGAGAAATCCCATGTTCGACTCACCGAGTGCAGCCTGAAAATACTCAAAAGGCATACAAACAATTAGCTACAACTCAAATGCACTCGATTAATCAATATAATATGTAGACGAATGAAAACGTATTGTGCGTAATAAGTTGTTTTAGAGTATAATTAGAGAGTTATTGGTAACTTGAGATTATTGAAAAAAAAAAAACATTTGAAAAAAAAAAAAACTAATTTGAACAAATAATAAAATAGTTACCTGGAGGTTCGCATTGAGAGCATCGCCGTACATAGTTGGACTGTGCGTGAGCGTCGGACTCTTCGAAGGTACACCCCTGGATTTCGACAAGAACAGAGAAAAAAACAAACTTCTATCAGTAATATTCGTGGTTTTGCTCGTTTGTTTTTATTATTAAAAGTCCTGCAAAAAAGTGTCTGAGTGTGTGAAATGTATTGGTTGTGAATGTGCTCGTTAATTCAAAGATATCATAAAAAGACGTGTTTAATCATGTAAGAGTGTAATATAATTTTGATATAAATATATATATTTAAAAAATTGGATATATAATATAAAAAAGTATATATTAAATAGTTATAAGGGGTAGAATGTAAAAGTAATAATATATTAAAAACAAGTATATAATATATTAAAAACATGAAAAAAGCGACGTGTTTACGCTATACTACGTTAGTATAAATATATAATGAATATAAAAAGAGATATAAAAGTTAAGAGAAAGAGATATAATAAAGGTTAAGAGTATTAGAGAAATAGAGAAAAATATATACGAAGAGGAAGATGGAGATAGAGAGAGAAAGAGAGAGAGAGAGAGAGAGAGAGAGAGAGAGAGAGAGAGAGAGAGAGAAAGAGACATAAACAACGGAGTGAGTGAGAACTATTAGATAAATGTGAAAGAATGACGATAAAATAGTAAGAAAATTTTATAAAATCGTAAAAATTGATATAATAAAAGAGATGTAAAATCCTTTTTAAAAATCTTTACCTATTCCACCTTTTTGTGTTCCCAATGCGTTTGGCAGCGACAGATTGAGTGAAAAAAGTTTAAAAATTGAAAAAGTTGAAAAGTTAATGCCTCGAAGCTTCAAGTTTATTCTCATTTTTCTTGAAAACATAGGACTACTTTTTCGTCAAGAAAAAGTGAATCTAAATATAGTTAATATTATAAATTATAAACAGATACCAAACATTTTATGATAAAACTTGAAGCTATTTTATCGTTTATAAACGGTCCTGGATTACCTTAAATGTATCTACATCGATGATCTATCCTTTTGAGTACTTAATTTATTTACATAGACTGAGCACATGTCGATATACTATCGTCAAAGAATCATGACGAAGTATATATATATATTATAACATTGCGTTTTACTCTTGCAAACGAACTTTGCGTATATTAGTCTGTGAGATAGAGAAAAAGCGTGAATCGTTTGCAAGATACGCAATGAGAAACAAAAGTTGCATGCGAGGAATAAAACTGTTTTCCCCTGAGACCGTTTATGAAACTGACGTATACGAGGCGTGAAAATAGAGAAAAGTAAAAAAGTAAAGTGAGTGAGAGAGATTAGAGAAAAGAGTGTATATAGAGAATAGATAAATCGTTAAAAGGTAGAGATAAAAAAGTTAGTCATAAAATTCTGGCTACGTAAATGTAAATATATAGGTATCTATAAATGTAAATATATATGTATATATAAAGAGAGAAAAATGTAAAAATTAGAAAAATTTTGACGCTCGATGATCGAAATTTTCTTAAACACTATTGATTTATCATTATATTATTATTACAATGGGTATAACCTCGTGATGATACCTGAAGTGATGATGATGAAAGTGGCGTAGTTTTTACGCGTTTTTCGTGGCTCAGGATCCAAAAACCCACGCTGCACCGGAACGCGAACGATTTCGTTTCTCAACACAAACACACACATGTAAATAGCTGATAAAGCCCCGGGTCATGCAACAGCTGCGCTTTATCTTGTTTTGGATACGTGCAAGATATGTTGATTCGGGATAGGTGAAGGTAAATGACGAATTTTTTAAGCTTTTCTTTTCCTTCCTTTCTCATGATAGATTTCGAAATGACTATTGAAATTCTTATGGTTTTGATGGCTGCTTTTATTGCTTTTATCCGGCTATGTTGATAATATATTTCCGGAAGACTAGCTGATTAGTTTGTTTTATGCAAAAACTTTGTAAGTTATTTATTGAAAATGCAATCTAAAATTTATATTAAGAATCAAGGTTAATTTACTTAAGTGATTATTTTAGTTGTGTTTACAGATATATATTGATTCAAATGTTTCCATTAATTAGTCAGATTTTTTAAGATTTCTGTAAAGGAATCCTCATTTATTTTATTTCTGATTCGATAATTATTATGAATCATTTTGATTTATTTTATAAAAATAAAGTTGAATTAAACTTTTTTATTAGTGTAGCAGCAATTAAGAGCAGCCAAATCATTTTTTAATTTTTTAAATAAGTATTTACTGAATTTCAATTAATTTAATTCAATTTCATTCCATTATTGCTAAACTAAAATTCGAAACAAAATATCTAAACTTCAATTAGTTTGTTAAGATTCATACTTTTACTGCAAAGATCTGCATGTTTTTTTTCTGCCGTTTTTACTTCTATTATCATTTTTATAAGCCTGAAAAAGAATAAGTAAAAAAATGTTTTCTTTGAGTAATTGAATTTCAGTAATACCGTTAAGTTGTCAAAGATAGAAAAGAGAAACTGAACAAACCCCATTCACACTCACGCAAGCACTGTTAATAGCAAAAGTAGCTTTCATGCGATAAGAAGCGCTTTAGGCACACTCGCAAATACAGAATCAAATAGAGGATAAGAAAAAAAAAAAAAAAAAAAAAACTGATGCATTCCTTAGATTGAAGGATCAAGTGTTCACTAAGCATGCAAGCGACTAACAGGGTTTAACAGATTGGAGAAAGAGTTTCAGTCATTAATATAAAAGCATCCCGCAGCGACGTCCGATCGTTCAATGAACGGACTCTCGATTTGTTTCTCTTGCCAGAGAATTTCATGATCGTGCGGGTTTTCGAATAGTTCACACATATTTTTTTTTTTTTTTTTTCATTTCAAATCTTTCAGCGAAGCCTACGACTATGTATATATATATAGAGCTTTACTACGCAGCTGAAGTATATAACAATTGGGACACTCATCAGAACGAAAAAAACAAAAAAGAAATAGAAATATTACAAGCAATGCGCAAACAAGTAAGTGAAACCTACAGTAAATAATACATATTTATTCATATTTATGCATTTATTTTTTTCGGCGCTCTTGCGGAGTGGGACATTTATGTACTCTAAGAGATTTTTGGGTCAAGCAGTATATTTATTGTGCAGGATTTCACACTGATTAGTTCAGATGGAGAGGCGTTGAGAACTCGTTATCTCTTGAATTGAATTATTATTCATGTATTTACTTAGTATACTAAATAAGTTTGATGATTTAAAATTAGTTTTTAATGATTTTTACCTAAAGTATATATTTTTTTTTGATAAATAAAGATGAAAACACATGAAGTTAAATCAATACTGAACTTTCAATATAATAGTTAAATGAGTAAACGGATTTTCTTAACGTACATCTTTTACTATTTACTGATAAATAATTTCCCAAATATTTTTGCTTTTGAGAAATTAGAGTATTTAAAAATATATACTAATTTGTTAAAAAATATTTGAATTACTTATTGGTAATAATATGAGAAAATGTAATATTTAATTTATGTTACATACTCATAATATTATATTTTTATTTTATATTATGTTTTATCTAGACAAAAAGTGTCCGAGTGAGTTGTCTCAAGCCTCTCCGGAAAAAATAAAGAAAGCAAGAAACATAAGAGGACAACGAAGTAGGGAGACACGGTAAAACGAAAGAAAATATAAAGAAAGAAAGGAAAAACGAAATTGTCGGAGAAAGAAAAAAGGAGATGCAGAAGAGAGGAAAATGTGAAAAAGTTAGAAACAGAATTTTGTATAAGAGGAATGATGATGAAAACAAGGACAAATAAATAAAGAAAATCTTGTGAAAAGTTCCGTTTCAAAATCACTGGTATTCGTTATTTAATATTAATTTAACATTTATAGACGAGATGAGTTTAATTATTCCACAATTAAAGATAAATTGTATTTAATATTTTGCCAAATTAATAAATATTTTCGAGATCAGTTATAAAGATAAATATTAAATTTAATTAATCAAATTATATTATCGTCATAAATTTAATAATTATTGTGCTCTTTTCAGAATTCACGTATAAATATATCTATATAAAAGAAAAAAAGTCTCAAAATAATTATGTTACCACAATTTATAAATCGAATATCTCCAATAAACTAAAAATAATAAAATATGATAAGAAGGAAATGTATGAGCGATCTAGAGTGATTGGGTCAAAAATAATAGTACACAGAAGATAGAAACAGAGAAACAGACAAAAGTTTAGGCAAGGCAGACAAAGACAGCAAGACGGACTACGTCGGGTACACGTCTTATTTGTTTTCTTTCTTTTTTTTTTCTTAATTTTTTTTCTCACATCTTTTTTTTTCGTTACGTTATTTCGTTTTATCTTTTTTTTCTTTTTTTTTTAGTTTTTTTTATGTTTCAGCCAGCAGCGCAGAAGTTTCTAAAATAGTGGTAGTGCTTACTGTGCGGAGAGGTGGGGTGGAGTGGGTGATGGGGTTGGGTCATATTTCCTGGGGCGGCCGCGGGACAGATGCCGCCGCTTTACGAACTCGGCGTCGTCCACCATCCAGAATGACCCGAAGTCGTCCTCATAGCGCACAAAACACTTGTGCAACGATAGATTGGTGCGGATCGCGTTCTGTATACACAGATAAAGACCACCAAGAAATAGAGAAAAGAGAGTACAAAAAAGGTTCAAAAGGTTGTTGTTGTTGTTTGTTTTCGTTCTTTTTTTTTTTTTTATAAAACTTATTCTGTTTTTTTTTGTTTTCTTTTTACTTTTTTTTCGTCGCCGCTAAACAGATTACTTTTGGTTTCGTTTTATACTCTAGAAAGAAAAGAAATTTCTCTTGCCGTTGCGACGATCGCCCTGTGGTGTTGTTTCGTTACGTTGCGTTATTGTTTCATGGATGAGGAAAAGAAAGTGCGACTCAAGTGCCGGATTTGCTTTTTCCAAATTTCCTCAGGTATTAATTTGAAACTTTACGAAGTTGTAGTGGCAAATTAGAGTCTACAATATTTCATGCAGTTTTTTTACAAGAAAGTTTTGTTCACATGTTTAAAGAAAACTGCCCGAGTTGATTTTAGGTCAACAAAATGTAGTAATTATTGTGGCCTCGACCTTTTTTTTCCCAACCGGCACTTTGAGTATCCAGTTTCTTTTCTACGTGCACTTTTTTTCTAATTTTTTTTGTTATCTACAAATCAACATCAATTCTTGTTAACGTGGCTTCCTTCTGTTTTTTTACTTTGCGAGGACCCAATGACCCAGAACTATAAAATTGAACTGAATGCCTCCCTGATTTTCTCTGTTTTTGGGTTATTTTTTTCGTTCCTGCTCTGACAACTGTGTGAGTGCGTGCATTACAAACCTCGTATCAGAGCTCAAGGAGGGAGCGAGAGAAAAAATTGTGGATACAGAGAAAGAGGCGAGTAGTTTATGCAAAGAGAACCGCAAAAACATATGTAGATAAGTGGAAAGAGAAGTAATGGCACTCAAAAAATAGAGATAATAAAAAAAAGTAGAGACAAGATTGGTTTTTTTTTCGTCCATGTACTACCCAGCTCTAAAACACGTGCAAATATTTTTCTTTCCTTCTCCTTTACTTACATTTTCTCCGAATTTTTTATTTATTTATCGCTTATGTTTCGTATGCTTTATCAGTGTAAATTTTCCCATGATTAATATAAGTAGAATTGATACAAACTAAATACAGAATTAAAAGATAATTTTCTGATTTGAAGTAAAGGTCACATAAGATAATAAGGAACATTTACACTCAAGCGAAATTGGAAAATAAAAACGAAGTCCGAGAAAATGCAACGAAGAAGGAAACAAATTTTCTTCTTTTCAGGGTTATAAAAAGAGAAAAAGATGCTTCGCCTCCGTGACATGTCCCTCAGCATTGAGCCGCTCGAAGAACTGTGTGCTCAAGATTTCCCCAAAGGAATTTTTGTCTGTTCTAAACTTCCTTCTTATATCGTTCCGTTACACACACATATTTGACTCGTGTATATGTACACACAGACACGCACACACACACACACACACAGAGAATTAGAAAAAAGAGTATAAAAAAATTGAGAGACAGAAACAGAGAGAGATACGTATATGTAAAGAGATAGATAGATAGATAGATAGATAGAT
>UELV01177514.1:0-31963 GCA_900490015.1 Megastigmus stigmatizans | reverse complement strand
ATTAGAATCTGGGTGGATTCTACTTAATTTTTAAAATAATATAAAAATATATTTTATTAATCGTTACTATATTTATTAATAAATATTGTATTGAAAAATACAAAAATAATAATTTAAAACTATATTATGTCCATTTGGGGTTAATTAATCCGTTTAAAAATGTCCCATAAAGACATTTAAAAATCGACCTTCTGCTCGCGTACATAACCTATGTACCATAGGTGCTTGTTCTGTATACGCTCTCGAATGAGCAGTGTATGAGTGTAGAGCAACTGTGTGGCAACTGGTAAGGCAGGTGTCGTTTGTAAGAAATCGTAAATGTTTGTGTTTATATGCAGTGAATCAAATTATTGATGCATATTATGTTTTTTATTAAAAAAAATAACATGTTATTATATCTACAGTACACTGCTCTCGAATGAGCGTCTACTGCCCTAAAGCGAGGCATCATCTCTCCCGCTAGCGCTGACATAAAGGTCAGGTCCGCGTACGGGGTATCTCTTGTCAGTCTTGCCCCGCTTTGAGACGTCAGACGTCCCAAAACGAGGCGGCAGCCGCACCGAAACAAAAGTACAGCAGCGCTCTCTTGCTTTGTGCGGCTGCACGTACATATCCACAACGGTTTTCTAGGCAGCTTGCGATTACATTCTGCCTAGAAATTAGCTAACAGATCTAGGTAGAAGCTAGTCTACCAACCAGCTCGACTCGTTAATTTTCTAGCAGGGGCGATTTATACTTATAAAAAGCTGCACGGATGAACTTACACTAAATAATTGTTAATTATTGAGAAAATCTTCCATGCAAAAGCTGATTTAACGCATTTGACAGGTTAAAATTGATTTTTTTGCTTTCAATTAATTTCTTTTATTATTTTTATGTACCTCATCATAGTTTTCGAAAATGGTAAATATTTGTCAAATATTTATCTCTTATTACAAAAAGTTTCAACAAAAACTGTACGGTAACTTTTGCAAAATAATTAATTGAAACTGATTTCCCATAAGACACTGTGTTATCTGCGTGATAATGAAAATGTTAAAAACTTTGGTTGTATTTATCCTAGTCGCACAAAAAATTTTTTGTGTCACTTTTAAACAATTATTTACCAGTATTTTAAGTTTTATCAGAATTTCTACAGTAATTCTATACCAGCAATGCTACCGTAATGTAAATTATATAAATATAACTAATATAAAAGAAAGCAAATAATTTATTTAAAGGTTTAAAAAAAATTAAATGTTTCAACTTAATACTTATGCAATAAACAACTCTAGAAGATTAAAGTAGTCTTTTCTTAATCATTTATATCCCTATTTTCACGTGTTTAAAATAGGATAACAATCAAAAAACATAAAACTGGTATACCGGTCATGACATGTCAAGATATGACCTATAAGTAATAATAAAATGGGAATGCAAATTAGTATTTGCATAATAATCTGTCGAGACTAAAATTACATAAATAAAAAAAATATATCAGTATTATTAAGCTATCCAGGTAAATGGCGTACCTCGATTATCGATTATCTGAACAGCAAAAAGAGCATAAAGCTACATCGCACTGCATTAAAATCGCGAGAACTCGAGCAGCAACAGCAGCAGCAAAATCAGCAGCACTAGCGAAAAGAAAAAGAACAAAAGAAAGTTCGCAGAAAACGACAAGATCATTTCTGCATATACGGATTAATAAGGTAGAAAGCGCAATTCGCGCAATTAGAAGGCGCCGCTCGCAATAACGCCTTAAGGCCAATAAGATGCCTCCTATAATGGCACGTTAACGGCGCCATGGCAATTATCTCGTTGCTCGCGCTATATACGCCCTAGAGCATGTGCAAGTATTAAAATCCATATGGGGACGACGGGACGCGGGCGACGACGACTATAGGAGAGAAAACGGGCAAAAGGCGGAGTATAAGCGGACGCGCGGATGTATACGCGCACGGCGGAGGGAAAGGGAAGCCGAACAAAGAACAGCAAAGGGCTCTTAACGCGATTCTCGTATAGCGCCAGGCCTTAAGCGCAAGATTCCCAACCTCTCCTTCCGCTCTCGCGACTCATCCCCCCCCCCTCTTCTCTCCCCACCTCCTTACCTATCCGTACCACTTGTCCCAGTGCTTGCCGCTATCTTTATATCTCTTAACTTTAGCTTTAAATGATAATCCCAATACACGCAATCTAATCTTGTCCGAATGCTCTTGAGTGTATAAAGGCTAATGTTACGTAATCAGTTCCCAATCGAATCTGCGGAATTGACTGGAATCTAGCTTTTGTTAATTCGGGAATATGGGGTTCGATTAACGTGGGCAGAAGACCAAATCATTTATATATGAAAACCTTTCACGATTGAATAGATTTTGAAATTGTACAAATATAGTTTTAGTCCAGGCTTCGATTGATTACGAAACGTAAATCAAACTCTACTCTACTGGGACTGTATAAAGATTATAGTGGTAGAAATATTGCTTCATTAAATTTGAGTAATTGATTGTTATCAGTTTCAATCGTCTGGCTAAAGATACGGTTTATCATTTATCAATTGGGTTAAGGTCGGTCAAGTTTAATTATTTTAGGGTGTATAAATAAATTTAATATTTTGACGGCTCGGTGAAAAAAAATTCTATTTGAATTTTGCGACTGGAAAAGATGTACAATAATTTTTAAAGTAGAAAAGGTTTTATTTAAATATTGCGAGTGATAAAGTTTCTATTCAAATATTATCTTGGAAAAAGTTTTATCCAAAAGGTTCTATCTCGCAAACACGAAGGAAAAAAGATCTTCGGTACTTATTATTGCAAGCAAGAATTTAATTATAATCCCTAATTTTCTAGTCGCAAAATTGATACAGAACCTTCTTCTGCCGTCTCAATGATTACATTGGTAGAAAGAAAAACACAAGGGCATTGAAATAAAGTGAACTCTTCAGAGCAGCATTCACAATATCTATATCATTACTGAGAACATAAAATAATTTTACTTTCAACAAATGTTAAACAATTATTATTCTTACTTGACAAAAATATCTCGACCTACTATTATAGTTCTAATAAGTAAAGCATAGAACAAAAATAATTACGAGTTATGTAAAAATGAATTATTAAACAAATAAAAAAAGAATCAGCTAGAGTGACCACTCGCCCTTAACCCTAATAGATCACCCTGAATAAAATTCACCCCAATGATTTTCCAAACTCTTTGTAGAGTCCGTTAATCGTGGAAATGGCCGATTTTTACAATATTTAAACAATCAATTTTGGTTAGAAAAACTAGACCTTTTTTCGGTCCTTAAAGAATATCTACATATTTTTTTTAGTTTTTTGAAACTCATTGTTGAAGCAGGATATCACTTTTTTGGATATATCTGTAATTATGAATAGAAACGTGTGAATATTTGTTAGACTTAAAAGTTGAAATATAATACATAATGTAATGTATGATTACAATGTAATGTTGATATTGTATCGGAATATCAATTAATCAAAGCATATTCTATTCTAGTGTTAAATTAAAAGCTGTGATTATAACCGTTAAGGAAAAGTTCGCATTGACTATTAAAGTATATTTATGTTGCTTAGGAGTTGTCCAAACTAGTTAATCTTAAAAGAAAAATGAACAAGGTATCAAAATACAGTGATGAAATTGAAACGTGCCTCTTTATATGCGATTTTATGCAAAATTGTAGTTCTGCAAAATTGCCAAGCTATAATAGAAAGTAGCTCTGGTATATTAAGCAAAAATAATCAATTGTTCATAGTTACGGTAAGATAAGTTACAGTTTATATTACAATAAAAAGATTCATCATCAAGGTAAAATGGTAAGATCGTAACAAAATTATTTTTTTCAAGGTGAACCTTATCCATAATTGTTTTAAAGAGAAAGCCGAAAGTGTTATACTGTCTGGTAACTGGGATAGCGATGATACTTTTCTAATAAATCAACTTTTTTCTACTTTATTGCCTGTAAGCCTACTCAGTATGCATAGTGATAGTAAATATAATTATAAAAAAGAAAAAGAAACGCACTAATAATTTAATACGTCGAAGTTTTCACACAGCTAATAGTTACATTGTCATTGTTACGTCCAATGAAAAACTATTGTTGACATTGAAAACAGCTCGAGACCAGATGTCATGGAATAATCAAGCATTTTCAAACTCTTTGTAGAGTCAGTTAATTGTGGAAATGGCCGATTTTTACAATATTTAAACAATCAATTTTGGTTAGAAAAACTAGACCTTTTTTTCGGTCCTTAAAGAATATCTACATATTTTTTTAGTTTTTTGAAACTCATTGTTGAAGCAGGATATCACTTTTGTGGAACTGGGGTGAATTTCACCCTGTGTGATAGTTCTGCGATTCTTCCGAAGTATGACCTATTAGGTTTGAGCTCAAAGAATTATATAAATTACATATCAGATATTTATTATCGTCGTATATATTATAGACTAGTTTTTGCCTATTTCGAATCAAACTGACTAGTTTCTAGGCTGAAAATGTATTCGATTTCCACCAGGGGCTTACTCAAAATGATGTACAATAACTGGAATTTTAAAGTATACAAAGCTAGGAACTAATTTGTTTTCCTTTTTACTTGCTCCATATTGATCATCTGAATAGAAATTCATGAATATGTATAAGTTAATGACAATAAATCATAAACGAAATCTTGTATTTTTACTACAGCTATGGTGCCGACAAAAAGTAGATTACTCAAATGATACAGCGATTTAGTGAAGTAAATTTCATGGTTTACCGATCCGACGGCCAGAGCGAAGGGAAGACATTTTCGAATTTTCAGCGACGCTCTGCACCTTCGACTGAAGGTTCCTCGGTGTACGGAAGTAAGGGTTGGGGGAGGAGAAGTGGGTGGATGGGAGGTAAGGGGCTCTGACGGCAATAAGTATGCACGCGTATAATACGCGCCGAGGGAGAAAATCGTGCTTAGGAAATAGACGAGTACACGGGCCGACGCTCGCACGTGTAACTCGCACGCGGAATTAGCGACGCGCCGAGAGGAGAAAGAGAGCAGCGGCAGCAGCAGCAGAAGCAGCAACAGCAACAGTATAGCAGCAGCGGAAACGCGACGCGAGAGACCGGCTTAAGGCGTTGAATCATAACAAGGACTTAGTGCCCGCAAGCCCGCGACAAGAAGCCTCGGGGCTCATTGGGTATATATAAGGACATTCGCGAAACAGCCGGCATTAGAAAGCTTCTCCGCCCTTTGCCGCAGTCGTCGTCGTCGTCTCTCTCTCTCTCTCTCTCTCTCTCTCTCTCTCTATCTCTATATCTGTCTTGCTTGCTCCTTCTCTTCCTCTCTTTTCGCTTGCTCTCCATATTCATGACGTCCTTCGGCATTAAAAATACAGACAACTCCGAACCATATCATTTCAACCTTTCTTGCATTCTTTTCTATTTTTAAGCCCTTTTTCTTTCTGTTATCTTCTTTCCTGTGGTTTTTTTTACTCCAAGCTTGTGCTTTTGGCTTTTTGTGCATTGTAACTAATGCAGTTAATATAGGTTAATATGTATAGATGACAATATTAAAGGATTACAGGAATACTGATGCTATTTGTTTCACTATAAATAAGCAGTAAATTTTATCGACATTTTTATTAGAATAAGTTGATTAGTATTATTTGATTAATGATTTATGTTCTCTAGAAATGGTTTATTTATTCAACACGTTTTAGATCTATTTGTTGCGTCTATTAATATACGTCATTCAATATGATCATCTACTTAATATAGCTATGAAATAAATGCATTTTTACAAATTTTGTTTGAACAGTTCCCAATTTTATAAGATCTGATGTTAATAAGAATTTTTCATGTTCAATGAATTGTCCAGAATCATTGATGCTGGGCGTGATGATCTGTCGGTAGTAGTTATTGTTCCTGCAGTTGTAGACAATACTAATTGAGACAGTGCCTTTTTTCTCCAATCCATCGATATGCTCTTATTTAATCGAGTTTTGCCGGACCGATTATCCCATTTAAATTTTATATTTTCGATCTGAATAGGTTGCATCTTATCTGTATCTGCAAATAAATATTTTAGGTTTGTAGGTAACTTATTGTAGTAAAAAGTTGATATATAAGAAATAACAATCGATTTGACAATATACTCATAAGTATAGCAAGTATGAAAAATTTGTAGAGGACAAATTTAATGTCGATGAAAAATCAGTAATCAGTTCACATAGAACGAGTTTCTGATGTTGAACAAAAAAATCAGTAAGCAATTCTAAATATATGGGCCATTCATATAAAAGCAAGCGATCGGATCGCATTAAAATATCTGAAAACACCATCGACGCCAAACTTTTCACGAAATAATTTAAAAAAGACTTCTCCCCTCTAATATTTTACGTCAATAGTCCCAGATACACACGGAAGAGAGCGCAGGGATCATTCGCGCATATAGTATATAGTCCGGTCCACGTCATCGGTGCAACTACGCGCGGGTCCGCGAATTCCCAAAAGTCACAGAAATTCCGAATTTGTGCAGAGTATTGGACTCATGCCGAATGGTGCGTCCACGCTATATCCCCCCCGTATGTATATGTATCCATTAGGGACAGAAGTATTCGCGCTAGGGAGGTATATATATGGACGTCGTCGTCGTCGTAGTCGTCGTCGTCGTCGTCGCAGTCGTCGCCGCTGGCCCCCGAGAGGATTTACGGGCGACTCTGCGCTCTCTCGCGCGCGCTTGAAGGGATTGTAAATCCCCGTTTGAGGATCGCTGATACCAAGTTTTATGTGGGACATTAGTTGGTCGGGGCGTGGCTTGAGCAAGAGCGAGAGAGCAAGAGAGAGAGAAAGAGAGAGAGGAGAGGAGAGAAGAGCCGCCGCGGACTCGAGAATAGGCGGCTAGAGTTGCCAGGGAGCTTTGCAATAAATTAGCCCGAAATGAAAGACAAATCGCTCCGAAGCTGTCCGCCCGTTCGGCCCGAACGCGACGTGATAGAAGCCCCGGCTACGGCGCACCGATCTTCTTTCGCCTTTGCGCAATTTGCCGAGAGAGTTGCGACTCTCTCTCTCTGTCCCTTCCGCCCCCTTCCTCTCCTTCTCTCTTGGGTGAAGCTCGGAGATGTTAGCTTTGAAAAGTCGCGGAAAATGTAGAATGCCGAGCTCTGTTCGGACACTGCTTTTGTCTACTGCTGCATGACGGACGCGAGCTGCAGCGTTTGCATGAGATTCGGTGGACAAAAAAGCAGCCTCGAGCTCTGCGGATCTCCGCAAAAAGTTGCATGGGAATATGGCAGTTGCCAAGAAATGTTGGATCGTTCATAAATAAAGAGGCTTTTTCCGCGCTATACCTAATATCATTTTTTGCATCTATATGGTAAATATTAAGTATAACGTAGATTATTAATGTAATCGAAATGTTATATAGACTACAGTAATCGGGGTATAAAATCAAGCAATCTCGAAATCTCACTATAACGATTTCCTTATTGGGTTAAATTTTCGCGAGGATGGAAGTTATAAAGTTATATATATATATATATATATATCTTTACTGTTGCAAATTAATTCACTTCAGACATAAAATGAAATAAGTCTATATTATACACATTTTTACACCAGTTAAAATCTAAGCGGAAAGATTTTCGATTAGTATTTTAAATTTTCTTTGCTTGTATCTTCATTTTAGAATGAATTTCGATCTATAAAACCATGTGTGTCTAACTTTTTATCAGCAAGGTGTGGTTTTTGAACGATAATTTTGCAGTGTTTATTTATTTTAATTTTATATTTTTCCTCTCACATGTTTTTGTACAGTTTGATGAGGAACGTAGTTTGTTTAGACCTTCGAAACGTCGCAATTGTCAAAGTGTATTGAATAAAATGCAATTGGTTCTTCGATGATCGTTTAACGCCTTTTATTCAACGTTTGAAGATTACAAATCAAAGAACTAGAGATATAACTTTTAAAATATGCAGTCAGAAATTGTGTAAACCTATATTGATCATCTTTTTACAAACTGATCGATCGTCCTGAAAATACACGAATGCGCGCATACACAAGAACGTACTGAACCTCGAAATGATTTACAAGTTATTCTCAGCAAGGAACGAAGCGAGACAGAGAAAAATATTGAAAATTACGGTCACTGCAGCGGCGTCGAGTTCCGCTTTCGAGATCTCGAACTGTGCGCGCGTTACGGGGCGCGTCCCGTCGACCACTGGCAAAGAAGAAGAAAAAGCGAAGTTGCTCCCACGGGAGAGAGAAAGAGAGAGCTGTGAAACGGGAGACGAAAGGGGGAAACCGCAGAGACGAGATCTCGTCAGCCCCTCTCTCCAATTTCTTTTTCCCTTTCGCTTCGATTTTCCGCCCACTCTTTCTCCATCTCTTTTTCAGCTATTGTCAAACTTCCTCTTTCGAACCTTCTTCTTTTACTTCGGGGTTCTCTCATTCCGCGGACGAGTCGAGTCGTCGACTTGATGGACGCCTGTCAGCCCACTTGGGACTCTGTCGGCGCACCTCTGCTCCTCTGCGTGTTTCAGCCATCGACGTCGGTCGCGCAGTAGCGCCACGGCTTTTCCGAGAATAAAAAAAAGAGAGAGAAGCTTGAAACAAACGAGAAGAGAGAAGTATAGAATAGAAGTTGTGAGCGCAGCGGCAGCAGCTGTACCAAGGAAAATAAAGATCCGCGATGTTTTTCATTGCGAATCTTAGCGTTTCAAAAGCTGACACCCATGTTTTGTCAGTTGGACGCGTGTTTAGGACAGCAGTGTATATATCAAGGGAAGTAGTCAAATGTTTATTTTTACTCGTGGTGTATAGTTTTTTTTTATCAGTTAGAGGTATATTTTTGAGATACTTGATTAAAAATTACTCATGAAAAGAATGAGTAATATAATATTGAAAATGAATTTTTCCTATGATGACTTTAGAAATAAAGAAAGTATTTATTTTCACTTATTATTAGGCGCACTTGATGCAAGATGCAATCTATTTTTAAAGGAGATCTTTAATACTCCATTATTGGCATTGAATTAAAGTTCCACAATAAACTAATAAAACTTGTACCATTTTCAGTGTATAAAAAGATCTATAATTATATAAAACGATCCCCTTAAAAATTAATATTTTATAAAAGACTGTATTTCACCTGGAAGTAGAAACAGACAAGTATAATGCGACATGCATTTTAAATGAATATTTTCGTGATTTTCTTTAAGAATACAATACAATTTATACGTTTACAGTGTGAAAAAATTTTAATCCTCATCTTAATTCTTTTCTAAAGAGACATTTGAAACTGACTTTTTTTAATTTAGTTTGAATATTTTATATTTTTACTCGCAAAGTATTTTGATAATAAGATATCTCTTATTTTTGATGTTGCGTTAGTTTCAAGGCCGATAATTTGTTTTTTCACGCCAAGTTTTATTATACCTCCTACATCTTGCTTTACTATCCAAAATATTCGCTTGAACAAATTGAAACAGGTCGATCATGAATTACGTCAATTTTTAACAATGCACTCGCCAGCTCTAAATGATATTCATGTCCGCAGTACACATGGAATCCATTGCGAAGTCCTCCCATAATGATCTCATCTCAAAATTACCGCCTCGGCAGCGGCGCATAAACCACCTCTAATTCAAGTCAAAAAATCAATAACGTTATTTACGAAACGAGCATATCTGCTTGATTTCCCGTCTGTCAGCGTAATTAAATGTAACGGCGCGCAGTGGCGAAAAACAATAAACATACCCGTCCAACATTTCTCTTCCGACAAAAAGCACGAGCCAAAGAGAGAGAGAGAGAGAGAGAGAGAGGGAGAGAAAGAGAACAAGAGCATAATGTATTCCCCGCTAGCAAAACACGACGCATAAAACGTCCGCGGGTTTTCAGCGTGACATAGCAATCTTCCCAAAAAGGTCATCATCCCGTCCTTGTCCGACGCTCACTTATGGCTCGCACACCCAGCCATGCACTTGTGTGCACGTGTGCACTGTAGAGGTATGCTGCATCCACGCGCGTCACTCTTTTCGCCCTGCACTCATCACGCGCACTCTCTCTCTCTCTCTTTCACTCTCTCGCTGTGCGTGTGTTTTTTTTTGTGCAACGAGCGACGGAATAACTCACTCGGCGCGGCGCGGCCCGCTGTTGGCGAGTGTCTGCGGCGAAATGAACGTTTTAATTCCCCTCCATAAAAGCCAACGACAAATCAAACGCGCCTGACGTGATTAACTGGCTAGCGGGCATAAATATCGGTATCAATGCCTCTCTGCAGCGTGTGTGTGTCTGTGCACGTGCACCGCGCGCCGAGTAATGACGCGGGAGCGATGAGCGCAAGCGCCCGACCCGCTCTACACTTTCTTTATTTTCCATAATTCTTTTCGACTTTTCACTCTCTCTCTCTCTCTCTCTCTCTCTCTCTCTCGCTTTCTCTCTCACTCTCTCTGTCTCTCTCGCGCTTTAGCCCGCTCTCGTACGGATGTATACATCGACGGGTTCTCGGGCTACACGGCCTGCGCAGTCCCTATTTTTTTTGTTCCCAGTTTTTTATTTTTGTTTTGGCGGCCGATAACGGCGATTCGTCAATACGATTTAGTTGGGAGTGTGTTCGACGATATTGTAAAGCTTTTGTTACACGTGTTACTTGGGCGTGAAATATAATTAATTTCAAATTTTTACATCATTAGTTGTACTATAAACTTGGTTTATTACACTCTGCAGTGACATTGTTTACTTTGTTTTAAATCCGGACATCTTAGAGTAAATTTTATTTGGTTCAAACTTATGTTTGTATATTGTGTACATTTTTAAGTGATAATCAAATAATATTTTTAATACTAATTCAATAACTGCATCATAATTAAGGCTTATGAATTTTGAATACCATGCAAGCAAGATTTATGCTAGAAGTTTTTTATTTCTTATTCTTTTAGATAAGGAAGTTTTAGTGATGTTCATGAAGAAAATCACAAGATTAAACTTTCATCATATTCAGATTAACCAGGTATATTTTTTTCATTGATAAATTCTTTTACTCAACTGACTAATTCAAATAGACATAGATGTTTAAAGATGTTATAGATATATTTTTAAAGAAATCCTAAGGTTTCTCTTCTCTAGATATATAAATTTGATTCAAAACAACAGAACATTAATTTATTTTTCTTTAATTATTATTTAAAATTTATTTTATTGCTTTATATTATGGCTCTTGATTATGTATTAAATTAAATATTATATCGTCAAAATTTTTCACAATAGCTAAACATTTTCTATTGTACATTAATTGTATGGTAAGTTTGCTCTCTTGGGGACACTTAAAGCTTTCGCAGCGTCTTATTGGTCGCACTGACGCACGCAAATCAGCTCGTAAGGTCCTCTTTAAGCCCTTTAATTAGCAGCCGTTAATTGTAGCAATGTATGGGTTGATAATACCCCTGCGAAACTATTTTACTACAGAAACCAGTTTGAGATTGCGCGTGTCATTTACATCTTTGCAAGGCGCATTGATCCGTTAAATTCTTTTAAAATAAATATGCGATTCTTGGGTGGTAAAAATAATATTTGTTTTAAGATATTTTTATATAGAATAGACTTGAAAATAGGTTATGCTTATCGCTTGATGAATTTACCTTATGTGGTCCAATATTATTTTAGTGTAGGTATAATATAAAGTTTTTAAATTTCATTCTGGATATTTTTTTATAGCTCAAAATTCTTCTGATCTTTAGCTGCATGGAATTACGCCAATTTATATCCTCTAGATATTCTTTGTGCTCTACTGAAATTTTTGGAAGGGAATAAAAAGTTGTTTCTATTATATCTGGGCTATCACCAAATCTAATGAACATGAAGCTTTTTATACCCTTTAGAAGTTATAAAAGCATTGTACTCTTATATTATTAGAACTGATAATATTGTTAGAAGTTAGTAATGTATATCTGGTCAAAATTGATTTGGTTCATTGTCTCAGAAATGCAATTATCCAAACAATAATCAGAGTAATTTAAGTATTATAATTGCAGCGTTATAGGAATTGGAAAAGGATAAAAAAATCGCGTAGAGAACGGGGTCGGAAGGCAACACGCGAGATGCCTCATTTATGTATACCCTCGTAAAAGTACTGCTCGCTTTACAATATATTTAACAGTGAAGCAGTTTTAATGACGCACGCAGGTGCAAAATTCGCGACAAGTCCTCCGCGGCTATAGGCGGATGTATACACGGCATGAAGTCCTCGTGTGCCTTCTCTCTCACTCCCTCTTTAGGCCGCGGCGAGCACGTGTTCATGACGCATAGCCTCATTATATTATAGACCTCCGCTAAGACGGTCGGCCTCCTCACCTCTTCCCGCAAGCTCCGCAGCAGCTTTTGCGCCGACTGACGTAAATAGTGAATGCCGAGTGCGCGAACTCCCCCCGCGCGTCTCTCTCTCCCGTCGCCCTTCATTATTCAATGGACAAGTCAGCGCTGACGCTGGCGAGGCCAGTCTGTACCGTTGCACGCAATGGGCGCGGGGTGGACACCGCGAATTAATTTTGTCTTCCGGCGTATTTACGCGCGAGCTTATTTTCTGTGCGCTACTCACTATGGACGTGTGTGTGTGTGCGCTCGCGTGGCTCTGCGAGATGAATGAAAGCGTCCGAGTGAACTAGTTCGGTTCTTGAAATAAACTCCTTTATTATTTGGAATTTCTAAGAATGTTTGTTTGGGAAATCGGTATTATTATTATTAAAAAGCTTGATTTCACAGGTTGACCTGATTCATTTGGATGAATTCATTAGCCTCGTGCTATAAAGCTACAGAGTCATGCGCAACAAACCAACTTGCTCTGTATTTTAATTGTTGCGCAAAAACAATGTGGTATGCATTTCAACGGTACAATATTCGAAATTATCTTGTTCAACAAACATATTACATTAGTGTATGATGATATTTTGCGCACGCATTTCATAAATATTTTTTCAATGGAGGAAATAGTGGGACTCTAATATGATGTTTACAATACACATTATTATACATAATAGAGTTCCGTTAAGAATGAAGCAGTTCATCAGCACCCAGATTTTTATAGATATTTTTAGCAATCGTTTGATTTACAATTCTAATTGAAATTTGATTACCTTATTACAATTTATTGATCTAATATTTATTTTAAGTAACTCTTCAATACTTATTCCTTACTAAGCCAAGAATAAGAACAAAAAGAAGAATAAAATAATGTAAATATGAAGTGACATGATTATTCTTTATTGAAATATGTAAGATGGTCAAAACCGGTCATGTGAAACAGCGCTACAATATTTTTTTTTTTCAGAAAAGCCGCATTTTAAAAAGTAGTGCAATTGTCAAGTGTAATGAACATTCTTTATTGAAATGTGGAGATTGCTCTACTCTTCTTTTTGCAAGATATACATCTGAAATATTTCTATTGACAAAAACAATGTGAGGCTAGATGGCAGTCATTATAGCTCCGACATCCCTTTAATTAATTTATACTAAAATGATTAACATGCATTTATTGCAGTTTTCTTTGCATTTAGCGAAAGTAATAAACTTAATGAATGAAAATCATTAGAATAATGTAAGGCTTAACCTATTAGCATTGAGGAGTTCATAAAAAATATAATAGTAGCAACAACACAATCGTTAATTTTTAATGAAAAATGATTAACTATAATTTATATTAATAGATTGTTGATAGGATACACCTATACATCATATTTCTAGACAATCAATGGTATCATGTTTATGTATCTGTAAGGAAGTATTCAGAGACAATGGTTCGCTATTGAATGATAACATTATGAGTTCCACTAATTTATTACAAAGCTGCATATAATTGATTAATGCATTATCTGAAAATGTTTTTTCAAGCTGTATCATACGAATAATATTATTTCAACTTATAGAATATTATAGACCGTTGCATGCGAAAGTGACGTTGTAATACGCTATACTTCTTCAAATTTCATTACTTCTCGTATTCTCGATAAAGAACGCATTATTCGGCCAAGACGAACGAAAAATATCAAGTTCCCGCGCGGCAAACATCTAGACGCTAATGGTGACTGTTCTCACGTAGTCTCAGTCCATTAAGACGTACAAATTGAATCAGCATCGATGCCTTCAAAAGTCTTAGATTGGACGGGATGTACGTGCGCGCGGGGTTCGTCGAACAAAAAAAAAAGAAAGAAGAGCGGAGAAAGAAGTCGTGACGTGCGCGCGAAGATTCGCCGCTGTCTTCGACAATTGACGAAAGAGAAGAGCGAGGAAAGTGCGCGAGAAAGCGAGAGAGAGAGAGAGAGAGAGAGAGAGAGAGAGAGAGAGAGGGGGGGGGAAGAAAATATTGGCTTCCTCCCTAATGCTCGACTCTATATGCGGGGGATCTGTCGAAAAAAGGGGACGAAGCAAGGAGAGAACTACAAGCCAGTGTAGGGGTGGACGATCACAGAAGCATCAACGAGAATGGGAGCTAGGAGAAAGAGAAGTGGCAGAGAGGGAGATGGATATAACGCGTGTAACGAGAAAGGCAAAAGGTTCGATAAGCGCGCGCGAGCGGGGCAGAGAACAGCTCCTCTCTCTCTCTCTCTCTTTAACCCCTGTGGGTCTGCACAAAGGCCTAATTACCCATAAATTCGCTGATTTACGGCCGGTCCAGAAATGTAAATATGAAATATGAAAATGAGGACGCCATGTAATAAAAGTGATGTACGAGGCTCCGTAGGGTCGTTCGTGAAAACGTCCATCATTGGGGTGACGGGCTTCCTCTTTGTCTGCTGTGTCGGCGCTCTTTCTCTCTCTCTCTCTCTCTCACTCTCTCTCGCTCTCGCATTCGCGCCCCCGCACTCTTACACATTACGCACATCCGTGCACCACCCCACATTTTCCACATTTGTCGCGCATTTTGTCACGCACGAGATGCTTACTGTATACTTTCTTTTTTGTTTTTGACAAATCCGCCTGCAGGAAGACTCGCGGAGACGCGAAATCTGCTCCGCGCGTATGTAGGATCTCTTTGTTTTGAGGCCGAAGATTAGGAATCAGGCCAGAGATGATGTACATGCCATGGATATCGAGCGATGGAAATTTTTCCGATAGATAGACGAAAGATGTGTGTGGCGGGTGTTTGTAGCACCGGGGGAACTGGGTTCTCCGTGTGTCGTTGTTATTGTACCTCTTTGGCACTGTATTCCAGTTGGGGATATTTCTATACTATCGGTGAATTAGCTTGCTCTGTTGGTGCGGATGTATCGTTATGCAGATTTGACATTTTAGAGCTCGAAACAAAGTGTCTTTGTAACGAACTAATGCTAATAAGCGAGTGCTGAAAATTTGGAAGTTTACGGTCAAACATAATCTTCTAAAATGTACTCGACTAAAATTAAATTTATCCACAAAAATACGTCTAAAATATAAATATTTTAATCACTTCCAAGGGTATGCAAAGTGACGGATTACGCGTTTATTCTAATTTAATGTAACGTCCGCAAATGAGTCCAAACATAATTTCTTCTGACGCGACAAGGACGATTATTTCCCCAGCTCACACGTCCCCATAGAAATTCTATAAAGAGAATTTGAAAAGAGTAACGTCATCGTTTTGTGCAGTACCACCGTCCGTACTTAGAGACGCTTCGTGCTCTTTAGTCTTCCGTCATACATATATATTTAACTTACAGACGAATTCACTCTCTTTACTTATGTATACCTGCCTCTGTCCTTCTTCCTATCGCTGCCTTTGCCTTGTTAAATCCAAAGCAATTTGTAGCGCTGGTCGCTAAGACGTAACAATATTCTCTTCTGTCTGTGCGATTGTAACGACGTATTTGTGGCTTTCGGAAATAATACATTTCCGATAGGATAAAACCGGAGATTCTATATTTTGCGTCCTTTTGCGACAAATTATATTTGTCGCTTTAATTGTGCTTTCTTGCGTTACTAATTCGTTTCTAAGTTCAAAAGATTTGCATCATCCCCAATCTGTTTGTTCAAAACCGTTGCCAATTCATTCGCGCTTATAGCTACCTTAAACTTAATTATTTATTCAAATATGTATGTGGTATATAATTTGTAAATAAATTAATTAATAATAACATAATTTTTAAAACTTACATTAATAAAAATAACCTTATAATTATTCAATAACTTTTAATATAGTAGGTACATTTCTATACTTGCACAGTAAAATGTAACATGGCCACTCGATGTGATTCTCTCGAGCTCGAGCGCGCCCTGTGAAAATAATGAGATTTTTCGATTTTAGGGAAATCAAGTGTGGATTTCGTCTTTAATGCACAAGAAACGTCTCTTTGTGTTGTAAACAATTACACACACGTGCGCACAAAAAAATGTTTTGGAGTATCTTTGGAAAAAAAAAGAAAATTTTTTTCACGGATAAAAAGCTTCCTTTCTGAGAAAGCAATTATATTAACATTTCTATTATAAGTTTATGATTTTTCTTTAGAATTACATCTACAATAATCATTTTCAATTGTTTATACTAAAATGTTTGCGGAAAGATAGTCTTTAGTGAAAACGAAAAGAAATGGTCATTGTTATACGGTACGATTCGCAGCACCAGCGAAAAAGCAAAGATACGATGTGATTCCTGCGCGTCCAATCGGTCCAATACTCTCGCTATGGTCATTAAGGTCACAGTCATTACATGTCATTATACGAAAGTATCGGATTCGGCTTTTAAATGTGTAATTAAAGTCCCTTTTTGAGTGGCTAATCGTGATAATTCGTGCACGGTACATTTCCAGAGCTCTCATTTATTCCATTAAGTCAAGCGCTATTCACGATCAGTGTTAAATTCTCTTTAATTTTCTGAAAATCATTTCCATGTAATAATCATAATTTCAAGGTAATACAACCACGAATAGAAAAATTATGTTTTAATGTATCTATTGTTTAGATCTTTGTTTAGATTTACAATTCATATTTTTGTTTATTCTACACAATATAATGACTATTCTTAGTATATCTTTAAAAAAAATTATGGAGTATATCAAATTTAATAAATCCATTAATGATGCCCTTAAGCAGATACTCACTTCCCCGCAACAAACCAATACGTTATAATTAAATAAAGAATAACAATTTGGTTTTCCAATGTCCATATTTGGTTCCGATGAATGAACAACATCGCTTCGAAGCATAATACCTACATATATTAAATTTCGATCCGAATAAAATGAATCGATGAATTTCAAAGATAGTGGTAAAACAGGGAGAGAGAGAGAGAGAGAGAGAGAGAGTGCGTGTTATAGTGAATTGAAATAATATACAAGGAGTCATAGTCATATTCGCGTGCAATGAGTTTGAATTCGATATCTGATTATCATACGTCTTGGGACGATAACGCAAATAATTAAACGTCGCGCTCTGCGCACGAGGTGTGGGGGAGAGGTGAAATTATCGGAGCATTTCTCTCGCGGCATTACGAAGGCTGCACGCGGGGGGATTGGGGTATAGTGCCACCGCTGCCGCCGCGCTCACGATCCGACTAACCCGTGCGCGGCCCCACCAATGCAGATATCAAAATACCTGAAACGCTTCATTTACTTGTTAATGACGATTGCCACGGGCCGATAGGACAACGTTAAAACAATAAGTTGCGGGATCGTGTTTCTGTACGAAAATTTAGATATACTGTTTTTTTTCTTTTTCATTTCAATTTCAGCGTGGAATTTAACGAAAAATATTGTCCGCGATATCGCTCAAAAAAGTTTGGAAATCAGTATTGTATATGCGTGTTTTTTTTTTTCAGTTTGCTGTTTCGTGCCGAATGGATCCTTTCACCTGGAAAATAATCAGGCATCGATAGCATCTATATTAATTATTGATAATTGAATAGTAAAAGAATAACTAATGGAGTAGTAAAGCTAATCATAAATTTGAAAAGCAGTTGTGTATATTTTTACCAAAAATAGGAAAACCATACTTTTCAGAAATTAAACTCGTAACAAGAAAATCCATTTTTTTAGCAAGATTGTCAACATCTACATTCTTATACTGCATATTCATTACCTTTGATCAAATGGATTTATAATAGAAGGAAGAAAAATTATTTACAAGTTCCTCTGAATAATTATAAATCTACAATAATTTCAGTCATATTTACCGAACAATACAATTCTTCGAATTCGGATGGATCTCATTGTACGAGGTACGAGCATCAGTGGCGGAAGCCTTAAAAAATACGGCTGTGGAAAAGCTCGGAAGGTGGAAAAAAATAAGAGAGAGAAAGTACATCAGCGATCTATACCGCAGCGCAAAGAAGAATGGATTAAGAGAAAGCGCAAAGGTTGCGACAAAAGGTTGTTAGCCGGGCGAGCGAGTGGGTGTGGAAGCGGTCGAGGTGCGCCTGCTCTCCTCTCCTCTCTCTCTCTCTCTCTCTCTCTCTCTCTCTCTCTTAGTCGGAGGCCCGAAGGGTTTTGAAACGGTTTGCCCTAAATCAGAGCGGTGGTCGTTAGCGTACGAGGAGAGAGAGAGAGAGAGAGGAAGAGAGAGAGAGAGAGAGCAGGGCGAAGATATAGGGGCTAATTAAAATAAATCTTAGAAAGGAGTAATTATACGTGTATTAGCCGGGCACAGTTAAAGGCACGGTGATGGACGACGCAGCGGCAGATGTACGGAAACGCCTCTTCATTCCTAGATTTCCCTTATTGCCGGACGCACAGCAGCGCCAAGCTGCCGGGGCTAGCTATACTGGACGGACACGCGCTCGCCGCCGCCGCCGCTGCGCCTCGTTTTCTGCATCCACGCGCGGCTCTATACCGAGCTTTGATAAACCGCTGCTGCTGCTGCTGTACAGAGCGGCAAAAATGGAAAATGTTGTTTTGAAATAGAGCCGGTCTGCCGGGCGATGGAGATGCATTGGGGGGTGGGACTGGAGCGTTTGTTGCTAATTGTTTGTCGGCCTGCCAGTGGAAATAAAGAAATGCGCGCGGATGGCAAATGGCTTTTGAGCGCGGGGGATATTTTCAGCATCTGTATGTACATGTTACAGGATCCTCGTCGTTCCGCGTATAACCTTTGCGAGACAGCTATATGTATGTACGTTCGATAAAAATCTTGTATATACGTAAAATGCATTTTGTATTTTGAGTTTTATTTTTCGAATAATGAAACGAATCTAACGGTTTCTCTCAGATTGATATAAAAAAGAACGAGCTATGTATTTCAAGTGAATATTATTTTGTATCCAGTGAATTGAAAAATTAATTTTTGATTACGTTAGCTGCAATTTGTAAAGTACTCGTTGATATAAACATTTTGTTTATTATATATAAAGTGTGGTAGAGTCGTAAGTGCACCGATATACAGCAATGAAACTGGCACTTTTTCACTTTATCGCGTATTTTATTGTGTCTACAACGCGGAACCTGTAATTATTGAACATAAAATTATATTTCAGCTGCGCCCAATGCGGCCAGATATATATATAAATTTACAACATAAGCATTAATTGGTAATTTATATACAACCACTTGATGTTGGATAGGAGCAAACAATAAACGAAGCAAATATAATCCGCAAAGAAACACGTCAAAAGCGTAGCAGCAGCAGAAACGCGCGTGAACCCGATAAAGTAATGTTTATACACACGCGCACACACACAAACTCAATAAACTTTCCACGCGAATATATATATATATATATGCACACGCATATCCATGTATAATATGTATCCCTGTCGTTATTAAACAAAATGATTTCGTGTATATATAACGACTCATCCAAAAACTATAATCGAAAATTCACTCGCGCGCATTTCCTCCCACTCTCTCTCTCGGCCATAAAGTTTCGAATGCATTAACGGATTCGGCCCGCGCTCGATGGGTTCATTATTATCATCATCATTGCTTCGCGCGGCAGTATTAAAAGGGAGGGTGCCGCAGTCAGCTCTCTCTCTCTCTCTCTCTTTCGCTCGCGCGCTTGCAGAGAGCCGAAGAATCGCGGGGATGAAAAAATATTACCCTTTCCTCTCTACTACCCTCATTTATGTGCGTGTGTGAGAGAGAGAGGGCTCGATATTATGCGCGCGCGCGGGCCTGTACTATACACGTGTCGACGAGCGATATGCACTCGACCGAGCGAAATCACGTCCGAAATATCCGAAACCTTTGGCACTTTGCGTGGCGGCCGCGGCAACCCAGAGCAGCGCATCCGCGAATCAGTGAACTCATTATTACGATAAACCGAGCGGCCGCGGCGGCTACGGCGCGAGCTCTCGCCTATATTTATTATTATACGTGTGCGAGCTGCTCGGTCGCGCGCATTATTATTGCTCTTTCCCAACCTGGCTCCTGCAGGGGAGAGCTGCGGGGGGAGTTAGGGGGGGATGCTCTCGCTGCGGCCGCAGAAATCGACATCCGCAGAGAGAGAGAGAGGGACAGAGAGAGAGAGAGAGAGATAATGGTAGATGATGAACAAAGATGAACCGCGAGCGCTAAATAAGCCGTTGAACGCACCGTCCATGATCAAAGGCAACATAGTAGATGCCTGGAATGATGGGATAATGTTTAGATTCACTCTCTCTCTCGCTCTTTGTGTACGAATCGCTATAATAAATTAATAATTGTATTCTGGGCTTTCTTTGATGTGCAAATTGGGCAGTGAATTCGCGTGATCTCGCGTTGAATGACGCTTTGTGCAGATCTGATGTTTTAGTTTTATTTCTATATATATAAAAAGCTATATGCGTGAACTCTTATACGGCTGATCTTCATAATTTCAGATGTTTAATCGTGCGTTACGAGATACCTCGCATAATTTGCACACGGCTATCGGTGAACGCGATTAATTATAGAAACTTCTATTTTAATGTAATAACACTGCATTCTTTTCAATACAAACGATTATTATTATTATTATATTGAGTACCATAACTACGTCTGAAGAAAGTTATCGGTATTTAATTTATGTGTAGACGTGTATTTTAATGTTTTAATAGCTATCACAACATTGTACTATAAAGGCGAGACAAATTTAAGTAGAAAAAGGACAAGTGTGGAAAGACAACTATTTTATAATATTAATTTGATATATCTGCAGGGACTTTAGCATATTTACTGAATCGATCCACTGACTATATCAGTATTAAATTTATCCATAGAATATCTCTTACACTACATATTTCATCATTATTATTCATGATTGGTCGAACGGACAGAAAACTGTAAACTAACTGAACATTACTGTATATTCTTCGAGATAAAATTTGCTCGCATTATCATGATCTATAAAATCGTGGAAACAATAATTTCTGACACTTTTTGATCTGCAAACAGTATTGACACAAAGGAAATAGATGAATGAAATGTGTACAAGGAGGTATCAAACAAAAGGTATATATAGTTATTCAAAACAGGTGGGTTATCATCGCAGAATATCATAATGTGTTGTTACAAGATTTGCAATAATCCCTAAAATATTTTCGAAAATATAGTTTTGACAAAAGAAAAAATAAAATTAAAGAAAAAAATAAAACAATGTTTTCGGAGATAAAGTGAGTTAAGAGGTGTATATACGATAGAAGCTAGGAAGTATTGCGAAGAGAGGGGGAAAAGCGAGACTGTTCGGGGCTCGCGGGGGGGGGGGGGGCGGTGCGGCCAGGGTGTATAAACGCGAAAAAGGGAGGAACCCGTTGCAGAAAGAGAAACAGAACGATGATTATCGATTGTGAATTTCATTTGGCGACTTAATGTAGCGAATAATAATGTGCGAGCGCGCGGCCGAGGCACTTTTCATTACTCTGCTCTTTCCCTCACTCTCCCCCCCCCCTCTCTCTCTCTCTCTCTGTTTACGGCATTAAGGGCAATTAAAAGAGCTGCCAGGCCGAATGCTAATCCGGAGAGCGGCGGCAACGGCGCTATCGCGATACAATGGTCCTTTCTATCGAAAACTTGCGATACGCGCGCGCACAGTGATATGTGCGTGATTATAATAGGCCAACTTGTAAAGAACAGCGCCACGTTGAGCGCGCAATCGCGATAATTTCATTAACTGCAGTCAGAGAGGAAGAGCGAGAGCGAGAGAAAGAGAGAGAGAGAGAGAGAGAGAGAGAGAGAGAGAGGAGAGGAGAGCAGGGGAAACGCGGAAATTGGGAAAAGCGCGAATAAATTCGTTATGACCGGTGTAAATATTCGGACGAACGGCTCTGTCGATGGCTAAGTGTTTTAATTTCGTGTGACTTGCTGTGGCCAATTTTAATGACAACGCCGCTGCTGTCGCCTGGTGGTTTGATGAATTTTTAATCAACTCGTGACTCTGGCCCTTTTTGCCAGTGCTGATTTTCTTTTATCGTTTCCGTATGCCGGATTAACGCGAGCCGGCATGCAAATGATGCGATTCATTTTTACGATGACAAATTCGGGAGATAAAGCTGCTCGTGGCTCGATGGGGTGATTTTTTTTTCGTTGCAGACGTACATATATTTTGAGTTGAGTTTTAGATATATGCATATTTCAAAAAAGATGGCAAACGAGTATAGCGATTAATTTCTGTACGATATGGAAATTAATTTATTTCGAATGATTATGTTAATTCAAATGAAATATGTAGATTAACGCATTAATGGTAAATTTTTTAAGTTTTGACGCGTACAAAGTAAGAAAGCCATTCTTGAATGTACGAATGTTATTAGCACGTCTATTGTATAAATACTATAGGTGCAGAGCTCGTTATTGAACACATTGTAAAGCGAGGAAAATAATTACGTATATGATTGGATAGCTACGCTCTTTGGTATATACATTTAATTTGTTCACTCTTACTAAATAATACCAAACAAACGGGAGCGTTTGAATAATTCCATTACTTTTGTTTGATAATACAATTGGAAAATGCACGTCAAGTCGATATCGAAATGAATGATTAGCGTTAAATTATAATGGAATATGATTTTTTGAAACGTGAAATGATTCAGCCTCGCGGCCGCGAGCCGACCTATAAAACAGATAAATTCTCTTATTAAATTCCCGTTTGTCTGAATAGAATGAGTGACGCGGGCGTAACCTATAATGACCAAACACTTTATAATCCTCCGCATGCATTACAGTGGCGCTATAGCGCGTTAATTTTAAATACACATGTGGTGTATATATGATATATACCTAAAAGCGTTATAAGTAAACAAAAGCGCGTTTGCTTAACCGAAACGTACAATAGTTCTCGATGCCATTATACACGCATTATCCAATATTGATGCCATTTGCCAATCTACGCATGCAGCGCGTCGCGCTAACAAAGCGCTCTGGCCCTAGGATTCCTAAATAATCCTTGACGGCAATAAGTACCGCACGGTACACAGAATCTCGGTGGAGAATCGCACCCGCAGCCAGGCAAAAAGGTGCGTGTACACACAGGAGTGAGGGTTGATCGCGGAGAAGGAAGAAAAGTCAGCGTGTGCCGCAGAGCTGATAGAGAAGAGTGTACCAAGGCCACCCTGCACCCACCCCGAGTTGCAAAGCATGTGTTTGCGCGTACATTACATACGGCGCGTGTACGTGTGTGCCTCGCGGGGACAAAGAGCAAGAGAGAAAGAGGAGAGCAGAGACGCAGCGGCAGCAGACTCGTGAGATAGGTGGAGAGAGAAGGGGGTTAGTGAGAGAGAGAGAGGGGCTGCGGGAGAGAGAGAGAAGGTGGAGGGCGTTATTGTTATCTTAGATTTATAGTCATAACGGATGGTAGTAGCTCGCGCGCTAGCCAACGCAGTAGCAGCAACCCCGAGCGGTCTTATAATCACCCTCCACCTCCACCTCCACCTCTTCTCTCTCTCTCTCTCTCTCTGTAGCTGCCGTCCAAGCCGACGCCGCCACCGCCGCCACCGCTACCTTCGCTCTCTCGCGCCCGGCCGCCCACCACCTCGCCCCCCCCCGGGCGCGCAGTTTAAGTGATTTGCGACGCGACCGAGCCGCCATGCAGATCCTTTCCCTCTCAACCCCTCCCCCTATCTCTTTCTCTCCCTGTATGTAAACTCTATCTCCCTCTCTCTCTCTCTCACTTGGTAGCAGCAGCCCCTCTTACCCTTTATTCCGCGAGTACAGTGGTCCCTCGATTACTTAGCCGCGCATATCCTTCAATTCCTCCTTCGTTGCTCTCTCTCTCTTTCTCTCTCTCTTGAGTATACTCGTTGTCCGCTCGTTCGAACATTCGACTGTGGCTCTACGTTTACTCTCCAGTCTCTTTGTTTCGTGCTTGTTCTCTCTCTATGTATTCTGATCCCTAGCTATGGATAATAGTAGGTGTGTTCGATCCTCTTTTCGGGATTTCGCGCTTTGACCCTTCATAGTGTGTTTTGTGGGTGTTGGCACCAAACGGCAATTGAGCGCGTCGCGGTCAACAATGGCTTTACGAAGCACACATGCCTGTCCTGCGCATAAGTTTTAGTATAAGTTGGTATTTGCTTGTACTGTCAAATTTTCATTCGTTTATTATACAACAGACGATAACTTATTTTGAACACGTACACTCTGCTTGCTTTCTATTCTCTGTGATAAGTAATTAAAAATTTTAAGTCTTTAACAGGCATTCCGCTCCTATATATTGATGGTAAAAAGTTTATTTCATCCAATCGATTTCAGTACTGTATTACTTCGCAATAAACAAAATAGATGCACCATAAATTGATCACTTTCATTCACTATCCTGCAGTCTCAATTAAAAGAAAGAACCAACAAAACGAATGCTTACTCGCAGAAGAGTAGGAATTCTAAAATCCGGCAAATCTAACGCATCTGTGGAATGTTAGATAATGAGGGGAAAAAGAAGATAGACAGCGTAGATAAGGAGTTGTAAAAAGAAGAAGAAGAAGGGGGATGGGTGGGTGTAAGAAAGATAGGGACTGGACTCCTGGAGCAAGCGGAAAAGCGAGCGAGAGCAGAGAGAGAGAGAGAGAGAAAGAGCGAAGTCAGAGGCCTCGCTATCGCGGGAGTGAGCTGTTGTGACGAGCACGTAGGTCTGCGGATGGAGCCAATCAAGGAAGCACATCGTCAGCAGCGGGTTTGCTCCGAACCGCCAGTTGTTACACCCTTCTCTCCTCCCTTCCTCACTCCCTCTCTCTCTCTCGCCCTTTCCCTCTTTTCTATCCTACTGCTGCTTCGTGACTCCTGTTCGACTTTGCGAAAATCTCTTGGTCGCTATATGCTGCTGCTGCCGCTGCTGCTGCCGTTGCTGCTGGTGCACGCCATCGAGACCCGTCTCTCGGCAGACGACACGCGCGCGCAGGGTCCTTGTTTACCCTGACGTTCGTTGAAATTTCAAAAAAAAAAAAAAGGAGACGAGCAGAGTTGCAACAACAAGAGATATTGGGATTTGACAACTGTATATGTATATACATAGCTAAACAAGATACATACATGTATAGTTAACTAAGATAGTGCGAGCTAGCCAGTATTTAGTCTTTCTATGGAGTAATGGAATAATGAGTAAGCAGTATTTAATCATCTTTTTTAAAATGTAACGAATATACTTTCATTTTTGGCATGACAATGGTTATTTTAAAAGCCATTTTCCATGCTTTCAGCTGATCGATTTCTTCCACATTACCAAACAAATTTTCCCTTTTTATTATATTACGTTTTGTGGCTTTAGAAAGTTGTAAAAATGTAATGTTTTGCCTGGTTCAGCTACTATTGCAATTTTTTACTATGCAATAGTCGCTATTTGCTCTCGACTCATACTTGATGTAAAAAAAAAAATCACTATTAACAAGAAAAACGTGACACAGTACGTACTGTGCCAATTTTCGGAGCTCCAGTACCATCATACATTGTTAATATCAATTAGTTTAAATTTTAATGATCCTTTTATCTGCACAATGACAGTCAAATCCTTACTTCTACGAATATATTTGCTAAAACTGGTACACTTAATTGGACGGGATTTGAAGCGTAAACGGAGGCATCGCTTTAAAAATTTATTCAAATCGTTCAACAATATATTATGTGTTTGTAACAAAATTATGTTTTTCCTCATTTTCGTATCGATTGATCCTTTTGTTTTTAGCTGAACTCACAGTTTATTATACTAATATAATAATTATATATTGATGTAAGTCGTTAACAAAATAAATTTTTGTGAAATTTTCTGAACAGAGAAATGTAAGGTAGTATTATTCCAATAATTAAAAATTGTATACTGACATTATCTGATCGGCATAATGTATCGCATCGATATTACAAAATCGCAATGCAGTGCTCGTAAAGTAAAGGAGCAAATTTTACACGCATCATTGACTCAGAATTTCATGATCGTATAATAGTATTTTACATATTTTCTATATACCCATGCAAAGGCTGTAATTTTACACCGCAGTATGCGTATATAATTTATATTTATACTTTATCAGAAGAACACTGTTAATAGCATTTTAAAGTCCTAAACTCGAAGTAAATGTATTTGGCGAATAAACTTTAAATCTAAGATTACTTTTCGTATAGAAAATATTATTTTAGATCACTGGTCATCCGATGCAAACGTCTTCGTATAAAGATTTCCTTTTTCCAACACGCCACATCGAAATGTTCGGGAAACGAATCAAGGTATCTTATCACAGTTCACATAAAATCTCGGCAATTGTGCCCGTCCTTATCCACGTAATAAAAAAGGCTCTCCAAGCTATTAAAAGAAGAAACAGTCGGCTCCTAAACAAACTCACGATCCAGCCTAAAGCCGTTCCTTATTCGTCAAATTTAAAAAAAAAGAAACGTCCTAAATCTCTTCAACCTCTTCTCCTCTCCGAAACCTCCTCTCGTACTTGCCTCCAGCGAGGGAAAGCGGCTCACCGTCTCGCCCACCAATGACTCTGGGCTTTGACTCTCTTTCTCTCTCTCTCTCTCCCTCTCTTTCTTTCCCTCTCTTTCTTTCTCTCAAACCGGATGTTGCGCGAAGTGAGTAAAGAAAAGCAAAGAAAGGGGAGTCACGGGTCTCCTTCGCGAGGTCCTCGGATCTAGAAGGACGACGACGAAGCCGAGGGAGAGAAAGAGAGAGGGGGGGGGGTGAGAGGGATAGAGGGAGAAAGAGAGAGAGGGAGAGAGAGAGAGAGAGAGTCGGTTAGGACGATAAGGGATCCCGCGCGGAGCTTGATGGAATTCCATAGATCCACGTCGGCTGCCGCCGTCGAGACAGAGTCGGCTAAGCAGCCATTTAAATGCAACCGATGTGTCTCGGGGAGCTATTACATCTGATGGACGGTTATTGACGCGCGCGCTGGCTTACAGCGGCCCGCTTTACGGGAAAACTCGCGCTGGGCTACTACTACCACTACTACCATCGCCCAGAAGCAGCAGCAGCAGCAGTAGCAGCAGTAGCAGCAGCAGCAGCGGCACTAGCGCGCCACTACTAACCCCCAGCAGTTCACGAACCCCTCGGGGGCTGAGTTCAGCCTTTCTCGAAGTGAGCCGAGCGAGGACGGAGAGATGAAGATAGAAGGGTGGAAGCGGAGGGGTTCGTGGGTGGGAGGGCGGGGGGAGGCAACGACCGTCACCGTGCACGTCGTCGCAAGCGCACGGCAACCGAAAAGTTTTGCCCCCGAAAACTGCAGTGTAGCGACGAGAATACGGGAGAGAGAAAGAGAGGACGACGACGACGATGGCGATGAGAGAAAGAAGAGGAGAGACGTGTGTTGTACAGGCTTTGGAGAAAATTGATTTTTTTCTCTCTCTTTTCCTTGCTCCTTGGGCTTTGTGTACCTCTCGTTTTCAACTATAGCCCTTTTTCCTTTTTTTAAAAAACAATCGAACTGCGTTATTGTGCGAAGATATAGAAATTCCACGCTCACGTCAAGTCCGAGAAATAGGGGTATGCTATTGAGAGTTGTCGAAAAAATTGGATTATGCTGATGAGATTATTTAGTTTCGGGACTGACGTGACACGTCTGCGTACGAGACTTTAGCGACAAATCCAAAATGCTAACTTGTTTGGAGAGCTTGTATATGTGTGATGCAGAGTATTAAAATTGAATTTGTCAGGGAATTTTTCGAGCTGAGCTTTCGCATGTATATATATTACAGTTTTTTTGCACATAAATTAATGGAATAACAAATACTGTGCTAACTATGTACGAAAACACAAGACACTCACTTTTTATCATTTCAGCAAGTACTTATTTATCAGCACAGTTATTGTTCACATTCCGCGGTCTAGAGCCGCCAGATGCTCTGCATTTTTATCAGTGACGCGCACAGTAAATAAATACACGCAATAACAGTTCTCGCAGCCTATCGCGCATCGTAAAAAGCAATGCTTGCACATCAAGCATGCTCCATAAATACCTGATGAACATACTCAAAGGGCCAACGAATGCAAAGAGGAGCTCGGGAGCACCGCACGGCATTAGCTTAAATCTCTCATTACGGAGAAAAATCATAACCGTCAGGGAACTAGATCAGATCTTATCGTCGCTACGTGAAAGATATTCGATTCGTATACGAGCCCTGTTTTCCTCTTCATTCATAAACGCAAATGACTTGCGGGGAGAGGGTGTGTTTGGTTTTTCCAAAAAAAAAAAAAAAGAAAAATAAAGAAAGAGAAGGACGGAAGAGAGAAAAGCTGCTGGTCGAAAAAATACTGACGACGTTGGGGTGTGTGTATACAGCGCCGTGAATCGACAGAGCGAGCGAGCGAGCGAGAGAGAGAGAGAGAGAGAGAGAGAGAGAGAGAGAGAGAGAGAGAGAGAAATCGTGGCGGAATTCGAGAGCCGTCGACGGCGCCTCGGAACCTTTCCACGCGCGCACCGGGCGGCGAATACAAACGATCGAATTACCACGGCACTGGCAAGGGTATATCCCGCTCTCTCTCTCTCCCTCCCCCTTTTGCCATATAACCCATGCCAGAGCACCGTGGGCTTGAGGAGAGGAGCGTGAGTCGACGAAAGCTTCGCTATGTAGCGCGCGATTTTACCAAACTTCAAGTTATACGCACGGCGGTGATCGGAAAGCAGGTCGAGGGCTTTGCCTTTGCCTCTCTCTCTCTCGCTCTCTCCTCCCTCGATTCTAAAATGTCGATGCTGGAGTCAGCGGCTTGCTTGATTCCCGACGACGTGCAGGGGGACTGGCTTTGATGTTGATGGTCACTCTTCGATACTACCGAGCTTAGCTTTCATTTTATACTTTAAGGGAAATATGTTAAAAAGGACTTATTGCATTATATTATACTATGTACATTTAAGTAATAGAATCAGAACAATACAGCTAGACATGCATTCTCAATCAAGTTTTTCGTAACTTTACGCGATCTAAATAATAACTTAAATTCTGTACTTGCGCATTCTAGATTCTTTATTTTGTAAATGTTATAAATAAACAACAGCACTTCTCTTTTAAAGGAACGTAGAAATAAATATGTGAAATTGTTTTAATTTAGCTCTATATATGTAATAAAGATTTAGAACAAGAGTAGCAAACTTGTTTTAATGCGTTCTAGATATCACATGATGGTAAAATTTGTCATTAATAAATTACACATATTTATTAGCTGCATATTTGTGATCATTTAGAATGGAAGCAGTAATATCACGATGACAGTGCTTCCGAAAATTCTATTCAGTCTGCCTTGAAGAGACTGTGACTGTGAGTTGCTGCCACCTAGTGGAGAAAGGCTGCACTCGAATTATCTGCAAGTTTATATTTGCCCCTCAACTTTACGTTATAAGTAGTTTCTATTTATAGTTTAGTAGAAGTATTATATTTGCAATAAAAATGAATTTTCTTTTATTAACTATTCTTTTACAGAATAACTTTTGTATTGTTATTAATGTGATAGTCACGTGATTAACAAACAATTATTATAGTATTATTTGCGGTTCTTATTTTATGCAATTGTTATCTAATGCAATTGATTCTTCATCAACAGTTTTAGAAATAATACATTGTAAAACGAATAAAGAAACTTTTCGAATAATCGATATACTTCCTATTTCAACGGCAATTGTATAAATTGCCACATTTTTGAAAATACAATTCTTACGATCTACAATGATTTTTTTACCATTTGCATGTTTTCCCATACCTTTTCGAATTCCTCTCGCTAATCAGCCGCAAAAAAAGAAGCTTATCAGCGAATCGCCAACGTTTGATAGCATTATACGGATTCATCGTCCGGCGGCGGCAGCGGCGACAGCGCCGGAGACTCGGTTAGAGTCGTGGGAAACGAGACGAGTAAATTCTCATCGAAACAGCAAGGCAAGATGGCCGTATTACTTACGACTCTGTTTACTTCCGTCGAGCCGGAATTTATATCTCGTTACGAGAATGTCATTCGGCGGGCCGAGACGATAAAATAAATTCGGCATTGGCCGATTTCCTCGCGGATTGCGGCGAGAGCGCGCGAGCTCCCAAACTCTCTCTCTCTCTCTTCTCTCTCTTTTCTCTCGCAAATCTGCAAAGTGTATATAAAGATTCTGCCCGTATCTTCCGATAAAACTGCCTCTTGAATCCTGGGCTAGAAGTGAGCGAAGTGAGCGTATAGCGATCGGATAAAAATTTTGCGGGAATGAAATTTCCTTTCCTCCCCGTACTGATCAAGCGACTTTCTTCTTTCTGCTCTCCTCTCTATTTTTGATGTGTGCGTCTGTTTGGCTCCCTTTCAGCGAGTTAACGTTGCGCTCGAGTGCATTTGGAATCTGCGCTGAATTTTTATAATAAATAGCAGAGTGCGCTGGAAGGATATAAGGGTTTATGTTTTCTTTTTTAATATGAAATTGTTCTGGAATATAAACAGTATATTAAGATTTAAGTGGCTGTTGAAAAATATTTACATGATTAACGTGTAATATCTAAAAGTAATATAGAATACAGTGTAAGTGTAGTTAAAGTATGCTTGAACTAGGTTTCTTTTGTAAAGGAGGATACGAATAGGATTGACCTCAATTACTGCAGTACGGGCATCGCACGTATATAACCTAAGTTATTATTTAAGGCGTACAGAACAAAACATTTCCTTAAAAAAAGTTTGGCTTCCTAACTTTGTGTGAAGGTTATTAACACCGAATGGAAAATCAGTGTCTTACCATATTCGTCTTCCTCTATAATTCCTTTTTTCTAAATACTGCTTCCTCATAAAATAAACTTTGTATCAAAGAAAAAAAATTTTCCCGAAAAACATTTTTTAACATCATTGAAACAAAAAGTGTGAGTGTGCGTACAGTGTATACATATGTAAGTCGGGAACGGATGAATCGTTTTCAAATGTTAAAATTCAGTTTATTAGTTTTTTTGTGGGATGACATCTAACATATAGTTTTTAAAATTCTGTGGGAGAACTTCTTTTAAATTAAATTAAACTATAAATATTTTTTTAAAAAGTCTATCAAAATCGATGAATTTTCGTAGAAATATTTTATAGGTATGTGAATAATTGAATTATTGAATAATTGAATTAATTGAAGGTGTTAGTACTAAAATTATTTCTGGAGTAATGTTTTATAGATGTTAATAACATCTTACCTGAACTAAATGCTTGATCTTTGATATTTCAATTTTTAATTATAATAATTTTTATAAAGAGATTAAAAACCATATACCAAAGCTTAGACTTCACATTTTATATCTTCTATCAGATAAATTAGATTTAGATTCCAGCAGAATTTCTATATAATATTTTAATTCTTATATATATAAATAAGGTAAAAATTATGACAAGTATGATTTTCTTCCCCAGCACAATTAAATTTATTCTTGAACCAAATCCTACAATAAAATAAAATCTCTTTTAGTCGTTGTATCTATAATATCTTTCCGATGATCGTTATAAATAAGAAAAACAATATATATTAGTTTTTTGCTACATAAAATTCATATTTTTAACTAAATAATCAATTCTTTATTAGTTTCAATATTATTATAATTTGAGCTAACGAAAGTTATGAAATTAAGTTCGAAACTACTGTCAACCACTCTTTTTATCTCAGTAATGCAAATTAACCCATTAACGTCAAATGTGCACGTTTGCTCATGCCCACTTTCAACACTGTATAGAAG
>UELV01177513.1:0-14736 GCA_900490015.1 Megastigmus stigmatizans | reverse complement strand
TGTATATATGACACCGGTAGTCTATACCTGTGAACTGCCTGTATGTGCAACTACAATGTAACCAACGTAAAAAACTTAAAGTAAGATCTTGCGCTGTTGCCAGACTTCTTTCAATAAACTCTGGAGTAATATTTCATATAAATAAAAATATATTGATACTTAAATCTACTTATTTTTAATTGTTATTGCTTTTTTAATACTTTTTAATAACATTGACCTTGATAAATGCTTCAAAAATAGCTTTAAAAGTAGACAAAAATTTTTTATTTGAAGTTTGCATCACTGATGCCTGTCTATGTTAAAAGATAGGACCTTCTCCTCTACCCTTTTTTTTTTAAAAAAAAAGTTTTTATTGTTTGCTTAAGATAATACAATATATTTACATGTGGTGCAAACCAAACTACGAACAAAAACCAAACAGTATAAGATACGCAAGCGCTAGGATGCTATAAGCATCAACTCACACTTGTTCGCTGGGTTGTGTTAGGCGAGAATTTCAGTATAATTTACGCTCTGACATGGTCAGGAGAGTGCGTACGGAGGATGTTTACATTATGAGCGGGAAAAAAATTCTTGAAAAAGAAAATAAAAACCCGAATACAATATGCGTGAGGTGGTGTGGCGGTTGTTAACATTAATAGTACACTTACAACTAAGTATAATACATTGTTTATTGAATCACATCAGGTGAAGTCGCAGGTATAGTTATATTATTATACATGTACGTGTACATTTTTGTGTATTGAGCGTGTTTAGATATGGCGCTTGACGGGAGTTGTTTAACTCTTCGCTATTATGCAAATTACAGCTAGATGTATTATTCATAATTCGTGTTCAAAATTAAAAGCTTCGTATAATCTGTTTATTTTAAGTGAATTATTATTTATTGCTGTTTGCAGACTATTAAATTGAGAATTGATTAGATTAGAGATATGCATTTTAAAATCTTGTAAGAAACTGTTGAGCATATTATGCGAAGAGTTAGGTCCGGAATTCGAGAAAAGATATTCCGCATTGTTGTTATTGCTGTTCCAAGCGTTATTTACGTGTGTTGCAGTATTGCAAGTGTCGTTCTAGGCGGCACAAGTGTTTTATCGCGGTTAAAAAGCTGCCCACGAGCAAGTATGTTTACATTACGAGGTGCATTATTACTTACATTTATGTATTTGTGTATATTATTCATTTTTTGAATTCGTTTTGTTTGAATACGCCTATTACACTCAGATTTAATTTCTTTTGCGAACTTAAAAAACGGGCATCCGCGATAAGACGCGGGGTGACCGTGAGATTCACAATTTACGCAATATAAAGTTCGTTTATCAACACTTTCTTTTGGTAGTGAACATTTGCCAGGTTCATGCGGTTTCTCGCATTTCACGCATCTGTATCCTAGAAAACAGTTTGCGCTCGAATGGCCGAGTCTCTGACAGTTGGTGCATTGAAAGATATCTTTTTTCTTTGAGGGTTCCCAGTGAATTCTCTGGTATGCAATTGTTTTAATTTTTGTTAGTTCACGAGTATCACTTTCGGGTGTCAATTGTATTAAGAAATGAAAAAGCTCTGGATTATTTTTGTTAAAATTGATTTTAGTTATTTTGTGGATGTTTATTCGGTCTAATTTAAGTTCTAGAATTTCGTTTTTAATCTCATCCACAGAGAATTCACCATGAACACCTTTTAAAATTAAGTTTTTATATTTCATATTTTTCGGTGTATAAGTGTACATTTTAATTTTTTCATTTTTAAAAGCGGCAATGATTTTAACATAAATATCGAGAGAATCACAATAGATCGTGTGATTATGTGTGTCCGATTGTTTAACCCTCACCCCCCCCCCCCCCCCCTCCCCGCATGACACCATAGACCCTCCTTAAATCGAATCATTGTCTTCACGATAAAAAATAAATCGAGCTAGTCTTCGCCTGAAATACGAATCGTGCTAGTCGTCACGGCGTAACACGAATCATGCTAGTCTTCGTGGCGAAATTAAACGTGCTACTCTTCGTTAGAAAATTGAAAAGTGCTAGGTAGTCTTCGTAAGAACCGTCGATTTATTCAGTGGTGCCCCGCTCTCCCCTATATGTTACTGAGCAATCTATCCACGGAAAACGTCTGCCAATAAGCTTCCGCCGTTTTTTTTTACTTGAAAATTAATTTGAAATATATGGCAGATGTCAACTAATAACTATAAGTTGCTCATTTTTTTTAACATTTTGCAAAACTGTTAGTTGGCCGGTTTTTAGGGCCTTTACAACCACAATAATAAGTCGGAAAATTGTCAGATATTAACTAATCATCTCACAGAATCGGTCACTATCTCCTTAGTCTAATAGCCAATCGCCGCACTTTCGCTGTCCCTTACGCTCGCCTTTTAAAAACCCTGCATTCATAAAGGCGGTACACTTCTATTCATATTACTTTTCGTAAGTAAAAATTTAATAATATGTTTGTATTTATTCCTTTCTAACAACTTACTACGATCTACTCATAGCAAAATTAGTCTTAATTGAGTCTAAATGAAAATTTATATAAGGTTAAACTTTTAGGATTGTAAGAAATGTTTTCAATAACCAAGGAATAAGAGACTAAGTGTGTGCCCTGGTAGGTACTGTTTGTATTATTGTATACTATTACTGTTTCGTACAATCGAAAAATTCTACTAATTCCACGCACTTGTAAACCAAATCACACTCATTCCTTGAATATTGTAAAATCTTATTTAGTTATGTCAAAGTCTTAAATGCTTGTTTGTTTTGGTCGAGCGATATCCGTTGGATTGCGACGCTTCGAGAAGCCGCAGCCGTACCACAGTCCCCGTGCGCCGCGCGAGCGGTAAACATTGTCGCGGGACGCTGCGTATTTCTCGCGTACTTGTATAATGTTAGTTGTAATCTAATTTAATAAATCGTTTATTACTCTGATCTTACTGTCGAGTGTTTCACTTCCCTTCCACGCATTTGCATGCTGTCCATAAGTTCAAGGTGCGGACCGAGCCCCAGTATTACTATGATTTAACAGTTAGTAATAATGGATTTTTTTAAATATAATAAATTATAATATAAAATAGTATATTAATTTTAAATGAAAAAAGAATCAGTTTTTGAAAATTTTATTTTTCTGTTACTTAATGACAGTACCGTATATATAGAATGTAATGGCTACAGAATTTTGTATCTGTGATAATTTAAATTAACTATATCACTCCTGTACATTTAATGATCTTCATATCCAGTGGGGAGAGCATTTACATGTGGATTGTGGAACAAAGTGTGATTTCCATCACCCCATGGGAATCTCTAAAATTTTAGATTTGCTTAACAATTGTTCATAAATTTATACATAAATAAAATGGAGTATAAATAATATATAATAATTTTACCTTTGTACGAATTCGTAAATGATCATATGGAATAAACTCTGGACGCTTATGTTCTTTTTGATTAAGGTAAACATTGAGACCACCAAGAGATAGTGCAACAGGTACTGCAAAGAGTGTTAAATTTTTCCACAAATTATAAGCAGCTTCTGAAATTGCAGCAAAAGATAGATTATGAAATAATGTAAATATGAAAAATAAATCTTAAAACTGCAATAATAAAAACAGTAAAGAATATTCTGGCTATAAAGTCGAAAAGATGACATACACCTGAAAGTTTGTAAATAATTAGATTTTAACAATACAAGATCACCCACAACATTTTAGAAGGATTGAGATGCTTGTTTAAAAGTTATTGATAAGTGTAAATGTCAATTTAACACATGCTGCATAGAATATCTATCAATTTGATACCGAAATTCACATATTATCAAGAAAAAACAATGTCGAGTACTTGAAAATTTGTATAACTATAACTAATTATACTTTAAACATGTATCAACAATAATAAGTGTATGTTAGAAGCTATAAACGAAGTAATTCAAGATAATTATGGTAGAAAACTGCAAATTTAAATCAATTTAAATCAATTTTAACCTGTTTCAATCTTCAATACGAGTATAGTTCTGTTTAAAAATATATTTTAAAATCATAAAAGCTTAATTTTTAAATTTGACTAACTCTTGGATTGGATCGTATAGCCAGAACATCCTTAATACAAATGATTGTCAAAAATTATGCAAATTGTACTACTTTTCAACAAATGACAAAACAACTGCTTTTTATTATGAGAATAAACAAGAATAGTTAAGTTTTGTGTATTTTAAGAATTTTTATTAAAGTTAAATTTTTCCAATAAAATTTTTTAATTATTTTTACTAGATTCTAATTTCTAAAGCAATACATAGCTTTATACTTATATACCTACTATTTGTAAATGTTTATTAATAACTAAACAAATAACAAAATTTGATTTTGTAAAATTTTGATGACCTTGCCAAACTTTATGTGAAATATATAGTTTGACAGCAAAATCTTATTAATAAAAGTTATTTTTAATTTGTTTTTGAAATTTTATTATAGATATATTATTTATTTTAAATAAATAGTTAATTTTCATTTCAATTTATTACCAAATTTTGTATCTTATTGTATAAAGGCATATAATGTTTGTTAAAGTCAAATAAATAAACAAATATATGGCGAAAATTTTTTGATTTTGAAAGAATTATCTTCTTAAGGCTGTCAAATTCCACTAAATTCAATAAAACTGAACAATTTGGTTCATACATGATTAGGATTGCCCAAATTTAGCTAAACACCTTTGCCAAGAAAATCATCAAAGTAATAGTAATAAATTCAAACAAATGGAAAAATATTTAGGTATACTAAAGTTTATAAAACTGTGCGTAGTTCTATCAAACATTGAACTGTCCCAACTTAGGGCAAAAACACTGTTTAATATCACTAACAACTTCTTATTATTTGGTTTTTCTTTTTTCTTATCGAATTTTCATGTAAAATCTATAAATATTACAAATAAATAATCACTTATTTATAAATTTAAAAATATCTTTTAACTATTATTTATATTGGTAATTGAAAATAAATTCAAATAAATACTCAGATTCTAATAGATAGAAAAGACTATAAACTAAATATTCATTATATAACTTCATTGACGAATGAGTATTGTAAAGCTACAAGAACAGAATATTGTTGAAAATTTTTACGATAATCGATATTAACACATATACAGATTTCTACCTTCCAATAGAGAATTTGGCATATAGGTAAATCCTAATTTGACTTTGTAATAGAGAAACAGATAAGAATGAAAAACTAAACAGTCACTACTTAATTAGTTTTTATATAAAAAATTTGTATAAAAAATTAACATAAAATATAATTTTTGTATTCATTTATTTACCTGCTTGTTTCCGATCCATGTGTGAGGAATAATTTCTGGATAATGCATATCGTCGTGTAATTGCACGTCCAAGTATCGCAGACGCAGCCATTTTTGCTTCTACAAGCAGAAAACACTTTTAATTTCACCTTTCGATGGTTTAGCTATAGACTAGAGTGAAGTTGAAGCGACAAGAGCTGTTCGGCTTTTCAGTAGTACCTACAGCTTACTTCTCTTTCGATGAGCAGTTTCACCAACGTCCCGTTATTTCTCTAAGGAAACTCCCTAGTTAATTGTACCTAGTCATACTAGAAAATATGAATTTCGTTTAATTGCAGATATTTATAACTATTTAAAATAATTGTGCAATCTAGAATTTATATTTATCTTGCAAATAAAATACTTAGTTTTTTTTTATTTTCTATTTGGCGCCACAATTCGCGTAACAGTTTGAATCTCTAAGGCCATGCCTATACATAAACGTGAGATGTCTATACAATAAGCATGAGACGATGAGACACTAGCATGCTTATGTAGATACGGCTTAATCACGAGTTCGAGAAATCGAAGTGCAAGCATAGCAATACACGTTCCTTTCCGGTTTTGCATTGACACGCGACCAGGTATACAAATTTTACAATTTGTTAGATGATTACATTTTAGATACATATAATTATTTGTAAGTATCCAAAGTTTATTTTGAAATCTTTTTATTCTAGATATTAAAAATGGAGAACGACGCTGGAGAATTCGTTGACTTGTACTGCCCGAGGAAATGGTCAGTAATACACGTGGTTTTTTTACCATTATTTATAATAAACAATACTTAATAATTAATAATATCGATCCCTAATTAGTTATATTTGATAACGTTAGCTCAATTAATGAGTTTAAGAATTATTCTGCCTCTAATTTAAGTCCATTTCCTTTAATCAGTTTTAAGGTTAGGTTTTGTTTGATTATTTCTTTGTATATATAATATTTATCTTTACAGGATATTGTGATTTCAGACATATTAATGAAAATATATTGTTACAGCTCGGCAAGCAACCGCATTATTCATGCTAAAGATCATGCTTCGATCCAAATGGCATTGGCTGATGTCGATCCAGTCACAGGTCGTATGACCGACTCATACAAAATGTATGCAATCTGTGGAGCAATCCGTCGCATGGTAAGTTAAACTTTAAAAAATACATTGCTTTCAGTTTGCATATAATTTCATGTATATTGGATACCAAACTTTAATAGGAACAATTTGCTATGATCCCAATATACTTGTTTTGTATAGTCTTATGAACTTATATAGTTGATTTTTATATAATACATACATTTACAACAACTTTAATATCACAATAATTAGTAAATTAATTGAAAGATATTTTTTTTTTATTATTTATATAATCATAATAAAAGGAGATCATTAACTTTGGAATCTTGATTTTGTTCAATATGTAAACACCAGGGAAGAATCCCTAAAGTTTCAGCAAAATCATGGTCTTAAAGATTGTGATCTTTTCTTGTGAGTTGGGGAAAATATGTTGTATTACGAAATAACATACAATAATTTAACTGTTATTAGATTACCTATAAGAATAGCCAGTTTTGTGATTACTAATGTATCTAGGATGAGTGCACTAATTTTATTATACACATAAATTTTGACAAAGAGCTCAGCATTTGAAACATATTAATTAACTATACAGATTATATTGATAACAATAAAACAATTCAGTTACTGACCTTTTTATTTTTGTGAATAAAATTAATTTTGTTTTATTCTTTGGTATTAAATTTTATGTCTGTTAGAAAATGTACAAGATCTGTAAGATCTGTAAGATTTGTAAGATTCAGATAAGAATTTAAATAAATATTTATGGAAAAATAATAAATGGCATGTTAAGGATTTAATTTAATAAAAATCTTCTAATGTTATGTTATTAGTACACATTGGTGATCTTATCCTAGAAAATTTATTAGAAACACAATATAGTTCAAAAGTTGCTTGTAACACATATTCAATAAATTTGTTTGTTTTTTTTCCAGGGTGAATCTGATGACTGCATAGTTCGACTTGGGAAGAAGGATTCCATTTTGGCAAAAAATTATTAATTTATAATTTTTAAAAAAATAAAATAAAAAAAATCTTTACGGTTATTATTTAACGATGTCCCAACAAGGTTTAGCAAATGTTAACCAATTACCCCTGTATTATATCATATAAACATTTATACAATTAATTTAATGATACAAAATCTTTTAAAATTTTAAGATAATCTACGTATAAAATGAAAAACAAAAATATAAACAATCACTAAAAATCAATATTCTGATATTTTATAGCTAATTTGCTTTGCAAATTTTTTATTTTTTTTTCAATTAATAAGTACCTTAAAAATGTTTGAGACATCTAATGATAGCACAGGTAACTTTTAATCTTACAGCGATATGAAATCAGTCAAAGAAATTTGGGTGTAAATACTGCAGTTTTTGTAAATTTAAGTCAGTTTGAAAATTTCAAAAAGTTTATTAAATCAGTTTAAATTTCTTATTCAAATCGGTGACTTACGAGAAAATTTATACAAATCCGATTGTGTAGTAAAATCCGTATGTACATTTATTTGCTTTCCATTTTAAAAAATGATGGATTATCACTCGAGTAAATGCTATAATATATGTATCAGCTTATTTCGCGAAAATGGAACTTTTTTTATATATATTAAAATTTTCTTATTTTGTCGGTAAAACAGTTAAAGCGGTAAAAGTAAAAGTATATATATAGTAAGCTATCAAAATTCAAATAATTTACATTCAGAATTTTCACATATACCTATTCTATCACTTATCTATTCATATCTCATCTTCCATGAAATTTTTTAAATTTATAAGCAAGTGACGCGGTATGTATTCGGTATAGCGTCACGACTCACGATGGCAATTTATGATTTATAAACAATTGAAATGAGATTTTATTAATCATTTAACAAATTTTTAGTTTGCATTTAGAACGTCTTTTTAACCTTTTTAAACGCTTACTCATCCAAATTTCCGGTAGATTTAAAAATTATAATGTTCAAGAAAGAATTAGACATTTTTGAAGAATACCGTGTAAAAGCCGAAGAAGAAGTACCTTTACAAACACGAATTTGGACTTCTCTATATGAGGATTTAAAGAAATCAGCGGAGGTTATTTTGTTAACCCTATTTAATTTAAACATTCAATGTTTTCAACATGGCAAAGTACTTTTCTCATTTTAGGTTGACCCGCTAGCAAATATTCGTCATTTAGTGACTATCTGCGGTGAAAACTGTTTGGATATTCATCGTAAGTTTTTTCGGTTAATTGAAATTCTTAAATACACAGCTATAGATATGTATTTTTAATCATGTTTTATGCAATTAACTATTTTTTTCGAATTTCTTTAAAAAATTTCATCAATGAAGTAAAATGTTAAGTAAAGATTGTGCCGAGTGTACAGAGTAAGAATATATCGATTTTTTTTCTTCTGTGTATGCATGCTTGGCGGCTACCTATATACCACAGCCTCGCGAGTCGCGTTTTCGTTTGTTTTTGCGCGTTGATTAACTTCGCTCCGTATAAGAGTTCATTTTTATATGAATTAACTCACTGTTATCCGAAATGCAAAATTCAGTATTAGATGGATGGAACGTTACATTAGGAGGTGATTAAAAACATAAAAAATTTAGTTGTTTTTTTACAATATATACCTATACGTATATTCTATCTATTTTTATTGCCGACTAACCTAAGTTCATCAATTGAGAAAACCCCACCGATTTTTATGTACTTTATTACAGCTCAAGAACCATGGCCTCAGCCTATTCATTTATACCAGCCTTACGAAGTGGAACAAATTTTATTACCTGACAATGCAAATTGTCTAGCCGTTCAAGCTTACTTGAAAATGTGTCAACTAGAATTTCAAATAGAACCTCGATGGAATGCTGAATATATGTCACCTTCCGCTAAAGTTCCTTTCATAAAATGTGGAGCATTTGTTGTAGCAGACTTTGATAATATAATTTCGTTTATAAGTAGCAAAGGCACAAGTCTTTCTGAAAATTTGTCACAGGACGATAAAGTCAATTTACGAGCATACATGTCACTGGTTAACAATGTGTTATACAATGCTGAGTTGTACGTTTGTTGGTGCCATGAAGAAACATACAAAAACATTACAAAAGATAGGCATGGCAGTGTTTATCCATGGCCTTTGAATCACTTACTGAATTGGCAGAAAAGAAATCAAATAGCAAAACGACTGGGCATTCTTAGCTGGGCTAGTAAATCGTTGGAAGAAGTTTTTGATGAAGTTAAAAAATGTTGTGAAGCTCTTTCTGAAAGGCTAGAGGATAAAATGTACTTTTTTGGAGACAAGTAAGTTTTTATTTTTTTCTTATTTAATTTAAATTTTAGCTTTCATTATTAAAAATTAACAAAACATTTTTTATTCAAGTCCAAACCAATTAGATGCTTTGGTATTTTCCCATGTCCATACCTTAACAACATCGAACCTTCCATCACCTACTCAAGATATAGCAACCATCATTCGCAGATATCCTCTCCTTATTGATCATGCCTATCTGGTTAATAAAGTTTACTTTAAACGAACTCCAAATTTGAGTATTGACAGTTTTGAAGTAATTGAAGCTTCATCCGAAGAATCCATTGCAAATGCTGAATCACTTGATAGCCTTTCTTCCCTGTAACCTATTGATTTTTAACTCATCAATATGTTTAAATGTTGATTTATGTATAATTGTAAATTATTAGTTTTAATATAAACCTTTTTAAAAGAATAACAAAAACAAAACTTGTATTTTTGTTGCAAAATTGAACAGACCTAATGAACTGGATGCCCTGGTATTTGGACATATATTTAGTATTATAACAACACCACTTACTAAAGATAATACTTTGGCTAATATTGTAAAAAGCTATCCAACACTGTTGAAGCTCTGCAGAAACATCGAGGATAGGTATTTTCGTCGTGATGAAGAATAGAAGTGGCTTGCCTGTTCGAATTTTGGGTACATTGAAGTATGCTATACAAATATGGATGAAATTAAATTTATTTGTCATGCTAATTGTAAGCCAAATAAGTATTTTGCCCGACCTATGTGTTGTGTACAATAGTATTGTAAACTGCATTCAAAGAACTAGTTAATATTGTGAAAAGTAATTACTTTAAGTCCATATTGTACTATAAGAAAAATAATAAATTTCAGTATCCAAAATTCGAACAGTCAAATATATTTTAGTATTGATAGAACTAATAAAAAGTAAGAATTATACATTTAAAATTGTTGTCTTGTGAATTCAAAGTTTTGTTAACTACTTTATGTATTGTTTATAATATATAATGTTTGACATTAAAATAACATGTTTCAGCATTTTTTCACCTCAAGCTTGCATAGTCTATTGATCAGAAAATAAGTTGGAGGCGAGAATTATGTAATGTGAAAATCTTTTTTTTTGGAATATGTACCAGAAGCATGTAGGAATTTTTCTGAAGGAAATCACTGACTAGAGCTATGATACGAAAAGTTAATAGTCTCAAAAGGGAATTAACTTTAACTCTTGTCTTTCAACTGCACCTCAATCAAGTACCTGTATAACAATTTAATAATTACGATTTTTAGAGTAAGATCTAATATTCAAATAAGGATTAAATGGTGCCTACATGATCTGAAGTACTTTTATATAGTTAATTTATGTACGGAAAACAGTTTGTACATATAAAATACAAGTTTTTGCACTTTTTAATATATTCTGAAATAATGTTAAGATATTTATATTTTTTTGTATATATGGACGTTTCTACACTATTTAAAAACAACTTTTTTTATATAAAAACACAATAAAACAAAACAGAACAACATTTTGTTATCACTAAATTTAAAATTGACACATCCTTTCCCTAAGTATACCCATTTATTACAAATATTAATATTCAATTGTCGTTACTTACTTCTTGTCTCCAGCAGTATATGATAAGTTAAAGACTAGGTAAAAAACAATAATATAAAATTCATTTTAATTTAAACATTTATTTGTAAAGTGTGGAAGAAATGTTTTAAATAATCACATTAATTTTCATAAGGGTTGTAAAGTAAAATATGTGGTATTCATCATAGAAATGGGGTGAAAAAATATTGTAATATAAATGCTTTCCTAAAAATCTGAATCGATCGTTTAAGTTTCGCAACTTTTCGCAGGTACAATTATAAATTTATTTTACATAATTTTGTAACTTTTACACCTCATTTCTACAGTTTCTTCAATTGCTTATTTAATTTCAAAATGCTGAAAAATTTGCCGCCCTGTGCGTCGTCGCGAATGCAGTATTATAAAATTTGAAAATTAGTGATTTGTGACAAAATTAAAGGTTACGTTCTCGATTCGCTTTTCTGTTTTATCTTCAACGGTATACACATAACGATTCACAGAGATACAATCGAACTATGGATTGTGGAAGCTACTTTACAATATTATTGCGCTGTTATAACAAGCTATATAAATGCTTAAAGTATTGAACGCCGCCTAAATTAACGCACACTAGCACCCATTACAGGTTGGGCTTTTTTTAATATTTTCTCGAATATTTAGTAATAAATTTTGATTAGTTCTTCTCTTTGCTCATAGTTGCTCTGTGTAAAATGAACGGCTTTTATTTTTTGCGTGCGGACGAGTTTTTAGTCGTGTAATAGTTTATGCCTTGGTAATAATATTTTATTACATTATTATTAGCTATTATAATTACAACAGTTGCTTCTATTATCAGTAACTATGACAAAAGCTTCCTCCTGGTGTAAAATGTTTTTCAATTTTACCATCAGGAGTAACGAATGGACAAATTAAGGAGCTACTTCGTTTTTATGAGAGAAATAATAATAAAAAAAATAGTATATAAAACAATGTAAATAACAAAATAATGATTTGTAAAATTTGTAAAAAACGCTTAAAATAAGTTTCTTTGAAAAAATAAAAACCGACTAGCCCAATAAATGGGGTATGATACATAAAAATCTTATACATAGGTTTATTATTATGAATTAATATGTCTAAATTTTCTAAAATGTTAGTACGAACTTGAACTATTAGCTAAGTCATACAAATTATTTTTACAACCTTTCATTTTTTTTGTTCATATTATATATTTAATCGAATAACGGATAAAATGCTCAAATGTTGCGTAACGACCATTAGTCTTCTTTTTTTAGCGCTCATAAAAACTTACAACTTCACTACCTGCATTATAACTGAGATCACTTTTAATAAATCTATATAGAAGAAGCTTTCTTAGATATTTGTCCATCCTAACAAATTGAAATAATTTGACGTAGTGGTCGCGTAATAATTATTAAGATGGATTTTAAACTCCCTTTTTTTAATAATATTGAACAGAATGGGGATCTTTAAAACATCGATGATCAAGTGCTCGAAGTTTTCGTATAATTTAACTAATATTGAAAATATTTAAAATAAATTCGAGAAAAATTCAAAATTCTTTGACACCCCCTTTGAAAAAAAAAACAATAAAAATCAATGATTTCTCACAAAACTGATAAAATCCATTTTTATCAGTTTTTATTGTTTTTGTTTTGCAATTGGATCGGCTAATTTTAGATTAAAAGTTTCTAATTGCTTTAAAATTTTAAAATAATTTTTTTAAACAAGCAAATATAAAATATTTTATATTATTAATATTGGTGGAAGATGCAGCGAAAATTTGGGTTTGAAATTTTAATAGATTTATACAAATAGTAACAAATTTCAGTTTTATAGAATTTCAATAGATCAGTAAATATCCTATTAGGCATAATTAAGAAAATACAAGTGTTGAGATATATGGTACAATGTGATACTACCGCGATAAAGTGATTTTGATGTTTCCACACGAGCGAAACGAGCATGAAAATTACACAAGATTGAAATTTATTTCTCACTCATGTATCGAACCGTATCTTATGACACAACGAGTGAAAAGCTTAATTTAACGGTCTTATTACGACTTGTGATAAATCGAGCTTTTCGCACAGTGGCATAGACTAATATTAGCAAGTTATTACAAATTAACTTTCAATAATACTGATTATGACGTGAATTTCCGTAGATGAATGGTCTTAACAAATTTTTCGATGCACCACCTGGAATACTCGTATTTTATTTTTACAATTAATACATAAAATGGTGCACTTGGTCATCTATAATTAAACTGATTTTAAAAACTCAGCTATTTGATTTGCAATTAATACGCTAGCAAATTCAGTTAATTATTATTTGTATTGTTAAAGTGTGTATCATACCGCAAATATACAATATAAAAGCACTACTGATTCAACTGTGCTAAAAAAAATTAATTTTGACTGTAATAACTATTTAATTTATTATTACATATTAGATTTCTAAAATCTTCTTTTTTGTACTTAAGGCATATTTTTTTTAAATATTTTTATTTTTCTACGTTTTAACGCTTTTTAGCTTTTCTCTCTCTCTCCGTTACTAGCGTGCTAGTGTGCTCAATGGGAAACTAGCGCACGGAGAATTCTCAACAGCAACTGGAAGTCACATTATTCGGAACAATCTAACTGATTGATATTTTGCATTTCTTTCAAGCTCGCTTGAACAATATTTATGTATGAAATGTAATTAACGTAAAAAATTGTGCATATCTACAGACATTATTTGACGATGATCAATGGTAAAAAGATTTTTAGCTTTCGTAGAAAAACTTAAATTTATTTAAAAATGGCCGTAAAATAAAAGGAACTTGTATAAAAAGTAAAAAAAATGTAAAATAGAAAACCAATTACAGAGGTTTTCTTTATCGTCCCATTTCTCAGCTTATAGCAATAATTCATGGTGTTGATACTTAACTATTTCTCAAATACATTCATTCATAAACGTTCAACATTATATCAAACTATATGAATCATTACGATTTTATAATATTTATATAACGTAAAAAAAATAGAAGCGCCTCTTTAGCCGGGAAGGCGTCATTCTTTGTACAGAATTATAACAATTAATATTTAATATAGATATTAAATGTAAAACTATAAAAATCATTTCATTATTCAATGATTAAAAAATCTTGAAAAATACCAAGATTGCAAAATAGATCATCCGAAAAAATTGACCACCGGTGCGTGTACAAATATTTCATTGTGAACCGAAATTTGATGTGGGTCAATGAAAAATTAATTTTAAAATATATATGTTCAATTTAAGGCCGATAAAGAAATATTAAATCAATATTTAAAAACAGTTATGTAAATGAAGCACAGTATGTTTTATATTATTTGGGTCTTTTCTCTAGACATAACATCTCTTAAATAAAACTTTAAAAACATTTAATACAGTGCTTCACTTACAGAATAATAATATTTTTACAATATATATATATATGTCTATATATATATATAT
>UELV01177512.1:0-14684 GCA_900490015.1 Megastigmus stigmatizans | reverse complement strand
ATATATATATATATATATATATATACAAAAAATTCGATATTCTAAAAATAGAAATATCCATTATAAGTATGAATGAACGAAAAAAAAATTTTAAATGCTTTTCGTATTTGTAACGTAGTAATGCGAGATGCAAATGACGTGCATTTATAAATTTTAACCATATTGTAAGACAAAACTGGTTTTTTGATAGCCCCATTTAAATGCTGTATTAATAGAATATTATGTAAATAAGATACAAAATATCCGTTCTTTTACATTTCTTCCGTTAATTTTTTGCTTATTAGCAATCTTAAAAAATGTTTCGAGTTATAGATGGTTGTAACTATAAATAATCAAAAATTAATAAATGCTATGAATAATTTATATGATTCAACTCTGAAGCCATATTCTTGTTTTTAATAAATAATTAAATCAATATTAATCGTATTAATTGATTACGTGATATTAACTGCATCATTATAAAAATTTTGTTAGAAAAAAAAAACGTTACTTTCTATTTTCTTTTTTACGAGCTCGATATTTGTTTACTTTCGTGATTTGCATTCTAAGAAGCAATCGATCCGAATGAAAGTCAGTTACTCTGTTTCGAATTTTTGTTAGTTCTGCTGTGTGTGTAACTGCATTGCAATTGATTGAAAGTTCCGATTTCCATCAACGACGTCAATAAATGGCAAGTCCAAAATGATTATCTCATGCACATAAATCTTTAGCGACTTTTTTTCGCTTAGTATGTCCCATTGGACCATATCAGTATCTTTGGATGTATTGGCGCAGCAAATAGAATGCAATGAGATTCTTGGGAGTGTCTTTGAATCTTAATTTACATTTGTATTGTAAATGTAAAAATACATTTTTTTCATGATTTTTCTGATAAGCAAAAAATTAATCGACATACTACTGATTGGATCCGCATAATCACGTAAAGTTTGTACATAGAAATTAAAAGATTTATATAAGAATCATAAATCGACGATATTCTACTGTGCAAATAATCAATTCGTAAAGTCCAACGTTGTCTATAAATAAAGATTTTTAGGGTTGCACGATTTTTTGTAATTCATTTTTATTAGCATTCGTTAAAATATGAAACGAACGGTATTGTCTACTTTACGCGTAAACTATCCGAATCAAGTATTAATTCACACGGAAAAGCTGAATGATTCGCACAATATCAGTGACTAGGATAAATCTAAATTCCTTCAGAAGAATGTAGCCAATGGTCAATTCGAAGCCAGCACGTCAAATCAAAAGAGTTGCTCCGATCCCAATCTAAAAAATGAGATCGAGCTTTGCGATATTAAATTACGAGACGCTTAACATGAGCTTCATATACGTGCCGCGCAGTATCTCACTAGTAGGCGAACAAAGTAGCAGCAGCAACAGCAGCGATGCAAAGGCATGCAATGAGCGGGAGTCGACTATATGGTATGTATATATATATATAGATAGTAAACTACATCGCGCGAGAATTACTGCGGCAACAGCATCTGCAAGTCAGGATTGTGATCCGTTATGACTCTCTCGACCTGGTGGTCCTCTTTTATACGGATCTGAGTATATATAGGATGAGAGTGGAAATGGATTTTTAAAGGCTTCGCGTGCGAGTTTTTCCCATTTTCCGCGCCACATAGCGGAATGGCTTTTATCTCCTTGCAATTTAACGAGATTGCCTCTGCTTATTGTCACAGATTGCTCAACTTGTGGGGCTCCCTATTACGCAAATTCGAGTGTAGCGGTTGTGTTACACATATAGTGATTTATCCGATGCTTCGCGGTATTTAAACTTCAATGCTCATTTTCTTCATTCGCAAGGATAGTATATATATATATATATATATATATTTCGAGTTCAGAACAGATCGACACTCCTGAAACTCTATGTATTATGTACGTATGTATTACATACGTGTACATGAATATACCTATAATACATAATGCTTGAAAGTAACCCGAGCGACTTCATAATTAAGTTAGAACCGACTTTTATTTAAAGCAATATCACGAAAATAAACTATAGCGCTAATCTAGATCATTTTGACTTGCTAATAGCAACAGATTCCTATTCTAACAGTTGCGGATTGCGCATATATACTCCGAGCTGTATGCACAAATATCCCGGTATCTCGCATTGCTCGCGCGCAACGATTACAGAGAGAGAGAGAGAGAGAGAGAGAGAGAGAGAGAGAGAGAGAGAGAGAGAGAGCACAGGTAACAATTAGCCCTTGGGATATATACGCCAGCAGATACGCATACATACAAGTTAATTTCTTCTGGTGGCTCGCTCGTTCCGCTTCCAGTAAATTGCTACTTATCCAGAAAATCCACCGAGTGCAAGAGGTTTTTCTCATGCCAAACGTCATTTTGACATATTCAACTCTGGTCGACGTTGCCTCCTGACAATGCATCACTCGATTCCTTCCCCCCTCCCTCTCTCTCTCTCTCTCTCTCTCTCTCTCTCTCTCTCTTTCTCTCGATTTATGCCTCGAGAGATGATAGTGTACATATCTCTATATATGCAGTATGTCAGGGAAAAAGGTGGCGCGAGAAAAAGCGAAGAATTTCATACGCTTACATAAAGCATGCGCGTGGCTAAATGTGTGCATATACCTCCGCATTCGCGAGAGAGATACGAGGCTTTTTGTCCGCGGGAACGTATAATATAAGCCGAGAACCGGCGATATATATATAAGCCCCTATACTCTCATCGTCCATAGCCAAAGAAAAAGCTTCGAGAAATGCATAACCGCGCACCGCGCCGCGCGGACTTGAAAATGATAATCGTTATTTTGAGAGAAGAGCGTCGCTCACGAGTATGGAATTTAATTTGGTGCGTGCGTGTATGCTATATGTATATGCGTATACATTACGTACTCTTCTTGCTGTTCGAGAGAAAAAGCAGTCTGAAACGAGAGGTATAATGTGTGTACATGTATTCCTGCGAAAGGATGATGAATAAGGGAGAGACAGAATGAAAGTCAAAGATAAGGAGAATGAGAGAGAGAGAGAGAGAGAGAGAGAGCCGCGGTCCGAAAGGAGCAGACGGCTCATTAGCATTTCGCTGCCCCCCCTCTCTCTCTCTCTCTCTCTCTCTGGCGTGTGCGAGAGTTTCGCTCGGGGATTTCCATTCATGAATGAGCTCAACTCTCGCACCCACGTGCATATGGGAAGAGAGAGAGAAGAGCTGATATTACACCTGCATCGCACGTTCGCACTCGCGGAAGAGGCAGATATCGCGTATATGCATGTACATATATGCATACAATATATAGTTATACAGATGGAAAGCGTCGCGGGTGGGACGGAGCCGAGCGAGTGGAGCGAGACGCTGGGCTAGTAATTTGAAGGTACAACGCGAGGCTATATATGTGCGAGAGAGGCAATTTGTGGCCTGATGGCTTTAGCGACGAGAATCCCTCAACGGACCTTGTGCAGCTTATTTTCGCGAACTCTCAACGGTGATCTCAGTGGAGAGCTGTGCAGATGTAACCAGCTTTAAGGCAAGTTTCTTTTTTGTATCTTAGCCGTTCTTTTCGCTTTTGGATAATTGACTCAAATATGTAACCAGCTTTAAGGCAAGTTTACTCAAAATATACACCAAATTCCTAAAGAAAAAAATTATGAAAATTTTAATATTAGTTTAGTATAGAAAAGTAGTTTACAGTAGATACAATCCACTCGAAAATCGACTCAAAGGGCCAATTTCACAAATAAATTTCAAAGCTTTCGAAAGATGAGGTGAAAAACTTTTGGACCACACATTTCTTAAATTAATGAACAGATGATAATCAAGTCCATTTTTTTTGGTTTTGATATTTTTCTAACTGTCTATTATTTTGTCATCATTCTTAGTTTTTCCTATTTTCGTAAGTTTTATGCAGCTTTAGGTACTCATTACGTGGGATTTCAAAGTGACTATGCATAACGTTCAAACAATATAGCTTATATACAAGCAATCGTGGCTTAATTACGATCGATAAATTCCGAGATAAATTCATTGTGTATTTATGAAAAGTATTAAAGTATTAAGGCTTGTATCTAAGCCTACGAAAAGGAATGTAGAACAAGAAATATTATACCGAAACGATACGGAGAACATCGTGTTCCTTTCGTTGGGACCTTTTCAAATGCTCTGCGATCAATGTTCACCGAGAAAAAATATCCCCTTCTTATATATATTTTATTATCAAGCATTGTCACGATTTTTACATTCAACGGAAAACTAAGTTCTTTATTTTAATTGAATAATAAAATCTATATATACTCTAATTAGACATTAGCCATTTCACTTAGAAACGTACACCACACCGCGTGTCTCCCGCATAAAATTTGAAAAGGTCATGCAGCGGAAAATCCCGCGAAGACGATCCTCCGCAGCGGAATAACGGCTCGACCGCTAATTATTCAATGATCCAACTCAATCAGATTTGCGTACCCTGACAACCAATTAGCCTCTCACTCGGGGCAAAAACCGCCTGAGAATGGAATTTCCGGGGCGCGCACAATAGGCATCAGCAGCCTCTCGTGTGCCCCGCGCGTCTGCATACTCATGTACTATACGTCCACGTCGGTCAACGCGCCCGATGCTAATTCGCGAAGAGCAGCAGACACCTCGACTTGCGTCCGACGCTCTTTATATATAATATACATGCAGCCGCCGCCGCGCGTTCCCCTTTTTTCATCTTCTCCTGTGCACGGCCTGCATTATCATAATGCAACCATTATCGTATTTCACACGCGAAGAGGAGGCAGGGAGGGGGGAGGGGAGTAAAATCGAGCGGTGCTTTACGAGCCGCTGCAGCAAACGGGACGAGTCGTTCGTCGTCTGCCCGAGACGCGAATCTCGCGCGAAGTTAACCGCTAAATATATACACGCACTTTGCCAAGAATTTTCGCTGCACGTCTAATCGGCCGTCCGCCGCCGTCGCCGCGCGATACGTTACACATTTTGATGCCTCGTGCGCGCGGTGCAAAAAACGGGACAATGTTATATAGTATACATGCCTTTGATCGGAATTAATGGACTACTACCTATACTCGATTTGAATAATCGCGCGCGACTCTATACCTACGACACTTGCGCACAATATGGAATTTCAATTGCCGCTGCTGTCTCTTTGTTCTTGGAGAATGAGGTATATGGTATGTAAGGGGTTAATATTCGTGTAATGTAACGCCCCTATGCGCGGCATGTAATATAATTTGATTGACCACGTCGTGGCGTGGGCGCGTGCACGTTTAGGAAGCAATTTTCATGAGAGAAGGGTTTAATAGGTGTTTCCCTTAAAAGTGGCCAAGTGAAGTTGTAGGCGTTTAATGTACACGGAACCGATTGAGAGAAAGAGAGAGAGAGAGATCATCTCACTCTCTCTGAGAAGATCTACATTCAGATTACCTATTAATATTTTTTGACAGTAATCAAAGTAGCACGTTCTTAAAGCATTCAGAAAATCTTTATTAGTAGCAAAACATATTTTAGGCGAACTATAGATGACAGCTACCAAGGTCGGAGGGAGTTGCCGCTTTGGATGCTACAAAAAATGTATTCGGGAATTCCGGGTTTTCCCAGCTGTTCTGTGTTCGATGCCGCAAGAACTTGGCATTTTAGATGAGATTTAACATAAAGAGCATCTCCACCTCCATTAACAAGGGCAGAGGAGAAAACATGAGCTGAGTCACCATCCCTCAACCTGACTAAAAATCTGCCCTGCCTGTGCCACACGTACTCGAAACCTAGAGTCTTGGCAATTGCCTTGAAATGCAAAAACGTGGCATATGTTTTTTTTTTTTTTTTTTTTTTTTTTCAAGAATTCATTGATAAAGATAGAGGCTGCCGGCAGAGCAGACACTCGACCAAGGTTAGCAGAAATTAAATTCTTAGTATTTGGAGCAGTATAATATGATTTAGCTTTTATAATGGACGTTATGAGATTTTCACCTCCCCGAACCGCCTCTGATTTTATTAGGATAAAGAGTTTGTACTGTTAAGATGTCCGTTTTGCCTATACCTTGCAAAACAGCGCTGAGTACCGCTGAGAGAGAGAGAGAGAGAAAAAGAGAGGTGCAGCTGGTAGATATATACTACGCGCTATATCTCGGGTTGTGTGTATAATACGCCGATGGAATCCGCGGAACTCGCTGTGAGCACACGCGCCCTCGGAGATTATAGCGTAACGATCGCATCTCTACTCGTTATTGATTGAGATGGCGCGTTTCGGCGACAGCAGCGGTATTAATCGATCTCTTCATGCGCTGCACGAATTCTGCAGTCGGATCTGCGGTATATACACAGTGTATATAATGAGTCACTTTGTGGCGCAGCAGCAGCTCACTCCCGTGTGTTTGTTCTAACCTCGGCCTTTTAGATCGACGGCATACACGCTATTTACGAGCCTTATCTCATTGGTCAAAGCTGTAATTTTGCCTTCCTTTATTTTTTTACCCTATAGAGCCTATAGGGCAATTCATACCTTATACGATGATACGATCTCACTGCTGTGCAGTGTGCACACACATGAACCTGACGTTTGAATAATTGTGCAGCACTTGTATTTGCACTCTTTCGTAATATGTATAGGCATATAGGCGGGAGGGCGTGTATATGCGTTTTCTACTAGCTGTTATATATACGGTGTGTATTTTGCGCTGTATCATTGCGGATGATGTCGATGAAAATTATTGCGTTTAGGATTTGAAGATAATTAGTTTTACTGGATTAATGTAACTTTGTATTATGCGCTTTGAGAAGATTACGTATAGGTTCGATGGGTATATCTGCGTTTGGTTTGTTAGAAAGAGATATTTGCACCGGTCGCGCGGGTAATGTCTTTATTAAAATTCTGAATATTGTATGATTTTTTTATGTTTTTCGCGGCCTGTGCATTGGACGAATTAATTACAGTTTCGGCCTTCATTTCGTCATAGGGAATATCAATTTTAAATAAACGTGACAATATTACGAGCAGTTTATTAAAAAAATTGCATAATATTATAAGTTCTTATAATTACTTGAATATTTTGAGATTGTGGTAAACCGCAATAAATAACCAAACGCAATTAAGCCCATTCGAGAAAAAAACCCTTACATATCTTTGTCGCATCATCGTATTTCGATATGTATTCAATTATAAAATAGCCATTCGTGCTTCTAAATTGGCATATAACCCGGGTCATGAATAACGATGAATTCGTATTAATGACGACATAAACCCCTGCACGAGACACAAGCTAAAATATCCCAAAGCTCTTAGTTATATTGATGGGTATAATTGTACTTAACGACTTTGAAATCTTAGCATCTTAAGCGTGCGCGCGTGCGCGATCGGTGAAAAGTCAATGCGGATCCTCGAGAGCATTCGATAATAATTCACTATATGTATAGTTTCGAAAGTGCACGCACGCAACTCGATAAATCAGTGATTTCTCGCGGGGTACACACACGTCAAGTGCGATAATTAGACGACATATATACGCGCCTGTACTTATACCTTATATATACTCTCATTAACGTCCGATTACCACTCATTAAACCGTGACATTCGCCTGCAAAAACTTACACATTGCCCGCAACGACTTCGATTCTGCCTGTATATATGCATGGTATATAGGTATGTTAAAACTTATGTCTGGATGAAACGCGTGGGTGTGAGAGGTGTACGAGACAATGTATACGTCTGCGATTGTCTTAGGCCGTTTACGACGCGAATCTTTAATGACCCGTAGCTGTGCGCTCACGCCCGGAGAGAAAGCTCATACATTTATACTCTTCTAAGCTTTTGCTGCTTGCGAAAGTAATTATTTTTATAAAAATGACTATATATAAGCTGGCTAAATTTATACGACTGACACACTGAGAACCTTCACAAATTTCTATATCTTTTTGTTTCGTGAGCGAGAGCCGTTTTCTTCGATAAATAACGCATCTATTTTTTCTTTTTTTTAAGTTAAATAAAAGACACGAGTGTACGCGCCGCAAGGCAGAGCTGTAAACTAAACCGATGAAAGTGCATATAAATAATAGATATGTACAGGTGGAATTTTTAACAGGTTCTCTTTCGTGGCGGAAATCGTCTATACGGGTTAATCTTCTCTCTATATTTCGTTAAAAAAAAAACACTCGCAAGCACATAAATAGCCACTGGTATAAAAAGTAAATTTATTATCGTGTTGCTGAACGCGGAAATTTTGCAAAATCGATTTATGTGCACTTGTTCGCTGTGCCATATAGTCCGGCATTCAAAACGCTCCACAATAAGCAATAATTTCTTATCGTTATACGATTCATTTGTGAAAGACTGTTCTCGTCCGTAGGTGACGCGCGCGCCACTTATCTGTATTATCGCCACGTCTCAATCTGTCATTACAAAATTTTGAAACCGTATTGTTCATGCACACACATACACGCAGGTCGGAAATTATGTCGAAAAAAAGAGCGGAGCTGCATTGCATTCTGTATTATCAGGCTCGGTATGTGTGTAATCGTTATGCACCGCCTGCAACCACAAATCAAAACGAAATTTCTCGAAAAAAGATAGAGAGTCTTTGATTTTTGAACCATCTCCATGTTACCAATAATGTGGGATGCATTAACGAGCCGTATAACTTCTCTCTAACAGATACGAGCATCAATAAAACTCAACGTGCTTATACAGCACACTTCGAGAGACGAGTGCAGTACGCGTGTGATATTGCGCCGTTTGAACTTCGAGTTGGGTTAGGCCATTGGTGCGAAGTTTATTGGTTAACCCGGCAATTGATGCGGTTCATAGATGAATTTGCGTCGTTGTTGCGAAATTTAGCGAAATACGTGTGTCGTTGGAAACAGTTATAAGGCACGCCTTTACTTTGCTAACTCGGAGCGAATTTATACGAATTGTCGAATTTGATTAATTTGTGCTGTATTTTAAGAAGCTCGTAAATGTGAAGCTACAATTTTTCACGTTGGTGGCGGTAATCGTACGCATATGAATTATACATTAACGATATTCTATTTTTAAAACTGACATTTGCGTGGGCAATAAAATTATTCAACTACGGCCGGAACCTTGATTCGTTATACAATTACACTCTTTTAATCGCGCGTCTATTTATAAATGTTTATTCTGTTGTCTAAAAATATGTGATAGTTAATACGATTTCTTAACGATAATATTTCAGCGGAGGGAAAAAAATCACGCATGCTTAGCAGATGATGCTCGAAGCGAATTACTTACGCGTTCCACTGTCTCGATTGCCGTTGCGAGTATTTTACATGTCAGACTAAACAATTACGGGTCATCAACCCTCGTTAAGATGCAACTTCAACGAAGCAAATGCAAAGTATCGCTTTACTGCTACGCCGTTCTCGATTGCAGTTGATCAACTGATCTTTTTGCTATATATTTTTTCTACAACAATGCGAGAGAAGAAAATATATTTCTTATAGTTCAACAATACTCTTCAGCTTCTTTGAATATTCTGATAAGTCAATGTTTACCCTTATGCGAGACTACATTTTTATCCGGTGTAAGAAAAAGAATGATACTATAAGGCTTCTACTACTCAATTACAATATATTAAGGGAAGTCGATTAATTAAGTTTTCACACTTGGCATCAGCATTTATTAAAAAATGAGATATGGTAATGAGTAGTTTTGGGTGTATACAAAACAGCGGAGAGAGCGAGTTTTTAAAACAATTGATTCAGGTAGGTCTCTCGCGTCTTTTGACGGTCTACTGTATGACGGACGAGATAATTATAATTGCTTTACTCCGGCCATAATTAAAAAGACAAAAATGCTCCGTCATCGAAACGGCTCTTTTACGCCCACGTGGCGGCTTTACTTTAAATGAGATTGTGAACGATACGCGTGTGTACTTTTGATGTTGAGAAAAATAATGACGAGGAAAACTTTACTTGACTTTTTATTGATTTTAATTAAGATATTGTAGTTTTATGATTTGCTACTGTAATTTTGCACAATAAATCTTTGTGAATCGATAGAAAAATTGACAAAAAATATTTTTCTATTTTTTATATACATTGTTATATTTCTCTAAATGTTATGAATTAAGATACGCGAATAACTAATGTGGAACAATAAAGATATCACTCGTAGCTATAATATTAATTCCACATATAATTCTAGCGACGATCCTAAATAACGTTAATGAGAAAAATATTTACTGAAACGATCCTCCACCAGGAAAAGACCACCAAACACGCATTTCAATATCATCCAACATCGCATATAAGCAAAAGGCTAATCTCGCAGCACCTCGGAAAGCCAAGAAACTAAAACTCATCTCTCGCGCAGCGCAGCTACCGAGCGTAAAATGTCTTTCCTCATACGCGGAAACTGCAAGTAAGCAGCGCGTCCAGCTATAAGCTATAAATCTCCGTGGTGGCTAGTAACGATTTGCTGCTGCGGCGCTCACTTTTACAAAAAAAAGGAGTGCCGTCCTATACAGCCGCGAGGCAGAGGGCGGGCGAGTATATATAGGAAGATGTGTTTCTGTCCTCTATTACTGGTATGTAGCGAATTTATCGTCTTTCTCTCTCTTTCGTTTATACGTGTGTACGTATATATGAGTGAGAAGATACGGGACGCAGGATATATATATACCGCAAGTATATCCGGTATCCTTGACTGCAGCGCATCGTCCGATGCTTTATAACCTACCCGCGTCGCTTGCCGATCTATACTGGTAGAGCGGCATTTGCACGCGATTATCGCGTTATCCACACTACTGCTGACAATGACTTTGGAATATGCAGGCGTCGAAAACGTGACAGGATCGGAAGAATAAAACTTGGGCAAGTTGATTTTGTGAATTTCGATCCAATTGCATTGATAAAATATCTTTTAAGGTGGTTCTAACCCAACTATGTTAGTCATAATGAATCTCTTATTAAAAAAATTATTAATTCAGATTTTTATGATTAGTATAAGTTTGCTCTGCTTCGTGCGAATCAATCGCTTAAGCCATTTATTTTTAAAATATGTCAGATGGTAAGTAGCCGAGAAAAAAAATTTAAGTTTCTTTTATTACCTTTCAAGCGCTCATGCATCACGCGTATTAAGTTTATCCTTCTATACAGTTATATTTTAACTAGATTTGAACGAAGGACACTAATAACATCCTGCGTCTGATGAAACTGTATAAAGAAGAAGCGTACGAAATAATGAGAAAAGCTATTTGTAACGCAGTACAAGGTATATAAATTTGTCCAGGTCGAATTCACTTTGAACACTGTAAGCTTGTTTATAAGCAAGTCAAAGCCGCCAAGTTCTCGGGTAGCGCGCGTATATTTGTGCGCCTTCGAAGAGAGGTGTTGAATTCAGTCTATAGCGACTACTTATATCTATATATATATGTACCTATATCGTCGCTTCGTGTTCCGGTGCTCGCGGTCTCTCTCACCTTCTCTCTTGCTCTATCTTTATCTCACACCGCGCGACGTTTTGACGTTTCGCTGCGCCGGTGTACAGATAATCCGCGTTAATAAGCCAATATACTTTCTTTATACGCCGACGGCGGATGTAGAGCATTTTTCTCGAGTTCAATTTGAATTACGACTGATCCGATTACAGTCACGATCTTTTTTTAATAAATATTTATTTAATTTTATATAACTTTTTGTCTTGCGCATTTATTCATAATTCTTATTGCGACGAGATTTATTGAAGTGCCACTTATTTACATGTGCAATAGAATGAGCTTTTACATGTACTTTAAGTGTAAAAAAATGTACGGTAATGTATTCAAAAACTGTTTAAATATTACCACTTTTTAAAAATAAAAATTGACATATATAGCGAAACGAAGAATTTGTATAATTCAATAGCTACATAAATCAAATAGTCACTTTTATGTAATATATTTTATAGCACGGTTTAAATAGAACAGAAAATATGTGCCATTTATATCTTATCGCAGCTAGTCAAGTAGTCAAAACGTGTCATGTACAACAACGCGTCGAAGAAAATTCGTCATTTCATAGCAATTTATTTTATAACATTATATACATCTCACTCAGGCTGTCCTACATTTTAGAATTTGCAATTTACAATTATGGAAATACATCGGAGTATCACCGCCTCTAATCGCATTAGTAGAAGCAATCTCAGTTGAATAAGTAAAAAAAAAGGAGAAACATTGTTATTGATGCAGCCACGGTGTCATAAAACTTGTTACCGCGCCGGATCTTTTGTATGCAATAGAAGCGAATCAATTGACTCACTCGCAGAACTATTTATAAAGATCTTTTACAATGAAATCCGTGAGAGATCCCGAGAGTGAGTTTCAGGCAGCTCGTATGAATGATACTCATTGAAGCAACACACACTGTAGACGCTTATGAAGACAAATGCTTTTGTGTACACTGAAAACATTGAGTGCCCCGTGTAAGACACACGATTCTTTTACAATCGGATACTTTGGCTCCGATAAACCATTGTGAATTACGCTCGATTATAATTATATTTTCGAGCTATTACGCAAATTTCACGCGGCTCTATATTATACTACGGAGTAATCGCAGCGAAACGCATGCATTTGCATTTTAATTAATATTAAAACGATTTATTTCTTCTCACGCGTAAATCAGCCTTATGCTCGACTCATAAGTAAGACTTATATGTATAAATATACCCATAAATTTAATCCCAAGGAACGGGAAAGCTTTGAATTCATATATATGCGTATATACACACACATATATATACATCAGAGCCGCGCGCGACCTGTTGAATTGATAAAGTACAGTGACAACGCGACTTACTCCCCCCCCCCTTCCGCGCCCCTCAGCCGCCTCGTTCATTAAACGGAGACGCGGCCATAATCAATAAATAAAAACTAATTGATTTACGCGATTTCTTCCTGAATCAATGTGCTGTGCGCGTGTATATATATCGAACGCACGAGATACCTAATCGCATGCGAGTCACGCCCGTGAAGCGAACGACGACGAACAAAAAAAAAGCAGCAAGTACATTTTCATTTCATCGGCTTTTCGCGCGCACCACCACCCACCACTTGTTGAATTGATGAATGAAACCAGTCGACACAAAAGACATTAATTTATTTGATTTTTTGCTCCGCTACGCGCAAGCGAGCAACCAAGCAAGCTAGTAAGATCATTCTACACTATATCGATACACATAAGTCGCGCTTATTATTATTATACATATACAGATCTCGAAAGAGAAACAAACCGATAACGCGCTTAAAACTCGCGATTCTTATCGAAGCCATTTCTCGTATGGCTTTTTTTTCTCTTTCTTCGTTATATGTTTGCCGCACATTTGAGCTGTCATTAGTCACGGCTCCGATATATACAAATGCAGTCGCTGCCCCTATAATGCGTTCGCATGGGAGATTTACGTATGTATCTCTCTCTCTCTCTCTCTCTCTCACTCTCTCTCACTCTCTCTCTGCGTGCGCTGCAGATAAGCTCCTTGGGAGGCAAGAGACAATGCGATCTAATTGAATATCATCGAGCGCCGAGTTATATTATATCGTAAGCCATCGATCATCGACTCTCGAGCCGGTGCATATGGATCTCTATAACAGAGTCTTTTGGTGTCTCGAGAGATTGCAGGGTATTGTGTACGGAGGCATATCGACTTACAAAAAGAAATTGATTTTTTTACTTTTCCCCGAGACATTCCATTGCTAATGCTTCTTGCGTCACACGATTTACAGTTGTGTCAAATTAAAGTGAAATGTTTATTGGACGGTTACGTGTATCTATTAAATTGTGCTTATGCGGTTTAAGGTAATAAACAAGATGGGTTGGAATAAGTCACTTGGCATGAGAATGTTAATAAAACGTTATATATGTATATTGTTAGGTTGTATCCCAAATCATTGATTTATATCTTATACGTGGAGATAAATAATTTCATAAATATATAGAAGGGTACATAAAAAATACAATGGTGCTACATAATCATGATATGAATTATTTTCTTAATTAACGCGTTGTTAATCTTTTTTTTTTAAACGAGCGTTAATAAAATGCTTTGAAATGCGTTAATAGAATAACTTTTGGGCAAAGTTTCTTAAGTCCTATGGGTTTTTTAGTATCATTACATGAAACTTGAAGAGGCTTAACAATTGTTTTAAGTATCATAACTCTTAAAATTGTGGCGAATTCTATACAAGAAAATCCTGTATAAGCAAATTTTACACGAGTGAATTAAGAATAACTACTCCAATACAAATTTGTTTCAATCATCGAATACAATAGGTACACGGAGAAAAATACTCTCTTTAAAATTACTATAATCTTCACTAATGGCGAGGCAGAGTCAAATTATGAGAAACTTTACAATAATTATAAAACTTATTAGCATACATTCAATAATTTCCGCAAGTCCTGACACTGAAAAATGATTAGAGTAGTAACTAAAAATTGCTAACGTGTATACTAAAAATTATACGCAGTAAAATTTCAATAACTTTATTTTTTAATTTAGTAAATAATATTATGAATTTTGCTAAACAGTATAGTAAAATCAGTTATTTATATACTAAAAAATATTACTTTTGAAATTGGTATACCAAGCTTTTAATATTTGATATAAAGTATAGTAATAATTTAGTAAGTAGATGCTAAATCTATGTTTTCATTTGTTCAGAAATCACGAATATATGTAAAGGCGCTTCGCGATTGTTTTTATGAAGGTCACGTGACGACAAGC
>UELV01177509.1:0-23595 GCA_900490015.1 Megastigmus stigmatizans | reverse complement strand
TATATTGTACATTTGCATGATTATTTATATATAATTACATCGAATATTAATTATAATTTGTTTATGAATGTAAACACATGTGCACGTCTGTGTGTTTGTATGTATACCTGAATCGCAGCTGAGAATGCTGGACTAACTTTATTTATTTATTACTCATGAACTGAACAATAAAATCCTTCATTTCATAATCGAAAATCTTTATAATAATTTAAATTAGTCACCAGTAGTTCTTGTTAAACTCCACCTTTTCTGAAAGAAAACATTATTAAATGAGAGAATATTTATAAGAACGATGCCTATCTTTTTATGTTAAAATGTCAAAACTTTAATTTTATTATCTTGATAAGTAAATAATAAAAAAAAATTTGAAAAAAATTAGTGTAATAGAGCTAATATTATACAAAATTACTATTATGTGTAATATTAGCTCTATTACTATTGTGCTGTATATGCTGTTAGTAATAGTAATAACAATAAATAATAGTACATTGCTAGATTCATTTCTAGCAATATAATACCCAAATTTAATAATTTTTTTCTTTTTTAATAAGATGAACCTCGTTAAAAAGTTTGTTAAAGGTACATTGTAATTAAAAAATTTAATGTTACTCACAGGTTTAACACCAGATAGCTTGCATCTTTATCACATCTTAATTGATAAATCTGGATAGCCTTTAAATTTACAAACAAATTATCAAAGTACTTACCTAATGTATTAGCAGATTATTACATGTATGTATAGAAAACTGTAGAGTAATTATTAATAAACAAGGAAGAACTGACATAGGGTGGAAAATAATTTTCTTAGAATGTTTAAACAGCAAAACTTTATGTTTGATTAATTGCGATTTGGCATTAAAAGAGTGTATACATTTCAATTTCGTATTTTTTTTTATTTTGAAGTAAGGAGAGAAAGATTTACGAAAGCAAAATCATGAAAAAGGATTGATCAGTTAGATTGCACAATAGTGTACAGCAATGTCGCTGGCTTTATCTATTTTGGGCGCTAAAGAGACTTTGCTGGATTTCTCTCTGATCCTATCTTTTTCCACGCTTATCTCTCTTTCTCTCCCTGTGATCATGTGATGCCAAGGAAATACGTTGGAAGCGTCTGCTATGAAACTCCGTTATCTTGCAAATGCTCTAGCATTAATTGAATCCATCGCTACTCTAAGCATTGGCTTACAGTGAATTATCATTAATGAAGTCAATTTAAAACTGTTTTCTTTTTCTTGCAATCCGTGCAGTTCAGATGTGGTCGGTGTATTACAAACTTTGGACTATAATTATTATCAGTGTTAGTATTAAAGGATATTTTTAATAAACTTTACGATGCTGTTGATAATTCAATAGGTGAGAATAATACTTAAGTTTAAGTAATTAGCAACGTAGTTCAAGCATAGATAGAGTAAATATGGTTTTATAAATGCGAATAAAATAAATTAAAAGAAAAAATTTTCTCATATTATTCGTTATATTAGTATTAAAGTCTCACATTTATTCAAGTATAATTTTAATAGTTATATAAACAAAAATACGCAAATAAATATTTTGTTTCATTTTCTTATTGACCATAATCGTTTGATCGACGTTAAAATAAGCAAACAGGAAATTACAAATATTAAAAAATTTAAACGCATAGCTTGCTAAATTATTTTTAACTTTGGAAACTAGTTATTGTGTGCAGTAGTGTACTGAATTGTTTCAATTCTTCGATCAATGTAGGAAACTATAGATGAAATCGAAAATAGTTGGGAATCACGTCCGACTAATAAGTGAAATCTTGTCGTCAACATATTGCTCATATATATTCTGTACAAGTGATCGCGTGCGCGCGTCAACGACAACGTCCTATCTCGTGCGCACTCGCGGGGTGCCAACTTTTAACGAACGACCACCCCGGGGGCCAACGATAGAGCGAGGGAGAGGAGAAGAGAGAGAGAGAGAGAGAGAGAGAGAGAGAGAGAGAGAGAGAGGGGGGGGGGGGGGATAGAGAGATCGAAAGAGGGAGAGGGGGTAAAAGAGAGAAGAGATAGACGTACATATATACACGTATACACGTACACAGGGAGGGATTCCTCCCCTTCGGGCAGGAAATATTGATTGATACCTCGTTACAGTCAGATGCAGGAGAGAAAGAGAACGAGGCGCAGAGAGGCAGAGGCCAGAAAGGCCTCGGGCTCTCGTTTCTCTCGCACAAGTCGGCGCCTCCACCACCACCGCCGCCACCGTCGCCGTCGCCGTTGCTGCTGCTACTGCTGCTGCTTTTTACCTTGAAATGCAGATGATGCGCGAGCGCAATTTTTCAGCGATCATCTCTCTCCTTCAGTCCCGCCTCTCTCTTGCTTTGTGTGCAAGCAAGTGAGTCTTTTTTTCTCGTAGGCTCTATTTTTATGCCGTCAGCTGTCTTTGCGGTACCAACAATGTCAGCGAGCTTGAATTTTTCATAAATCGAGGGAAGAAAACCGGGAGAGAGAGAGAGAGAAGTAATTAAGTCCGAAACGTTGATGTAAATGCTAGGGAGAGCGCCATGTATTAACGTATGTGTGCGCGCGGGGCTCGATTTAGTTTATTCCGGAAGTGTTTTTCATCGCTGCGATGAGCTCTCGCAGATTTACATTTTATTTTGGGAGAAAAAATAGTCTGCGCGCCGTTGCTTAAAGCTCCCAAATGAATGAATTTTTGTATATGATTGTATGCGCGTGCGACACGGAACAGCTGTGCGCCACTTTCAAGCATCCAGATACAATGCGCACACCATTCCGATGCGGGGAATTTTTCAATTAAAAGTTTGTGCCTCGCGTGTTCTCTTCTTTTTTTTTGTTGCTATTTTGTGCAAAAAAGTGGAAGCGCGTATTTGTTATATATAGAACAAAAAGTAGAAGTCGATATGTATATATATATATATATATATATATCGACTTCTACTTTTTGTTCTTCCCTGGATGAAAAGGCGTTTTTGGGGGAAAATTGAATTTGGCGAGGAATTGAAAAGTTCGCGCGCTCCATTGTTTCAAGATCTGTGGCTCGATGGTTCGACTTATCGAAAGAATTTGTGAAATACAGACTTTCATCGCTCCATCGTCGCTATATATTGTGATAGATATAAGTTTCTATAGTACATATATGTTGCATAGAAACTCATACTTTTCCCGAAATGTCGCTAATTAATGATAAAAAATTAATTTAGCAAAAAATTTGGTTCATTGAATCAATATAGATTGCCTTCAGCTGTAATATTATGTGTCTGCAGATTATGTTACTCCTAAGTGGGTTGTTCAATGTGATGGTAATGTAATTATTTAAATTATCAAGTAAAGACCAAAATATTAGAATTTTAATATTGATGAATTTCAAAATCCGTGTATTATACATGCCTATTGATGATTCAAATGAAGTATGTATCAATATATTAATAGCTAAAAACGAACCTCAGGTTTGAAATACTAATAAAGTGGAGCAACTTGTTAAAATGCCTCTATTTTACCTAGCCCATCGTATATGCTGAACATTTACAATGTATTTTATTGTAAACATCCATATACGCGATGAATATATCTCGAAGAATACGTGAAGACAATAAATCTGAAATTACTAACATTATTTATTTTAATGTTATAATTATATTGATTGATTACATTTTTAAACTACTAGATTGATTTTATTTAGTTAACAAAATTTTATCATTGTAGTATAGCAATACAATTTTTACTATATAATTCATGAAATAAATACATTATATCTTTCTTCAATGTAAAGCAGAGGGGTACCCCCTAGTAGATGTATGCATGCAAACGATTTCTAGGGCTTCACTGAATAATTCACCACATTGAAAGCGCCGCGAAGTAATGGCTTTTCAAAAGATTTGAAAATGTCTTGAGTCTGTGAATATTCACTTCATTTATTGCATTATTTTCAGGTTTGCAGAATTGATTTTAATGCTTCCCTGTCGCAAGCTACAGACACGCCTCTTTATAGTTCTGATTGCAAAACTTACTTATTATCGAATTAGTATAAATTCAGTCAACTTGTACACGGTCTTTTAGTTTTGAGTTCCGCGAATTGATTGTCTTGAAATTAACTGTCAACAAATTCTTTGTATTTGTCGTAAAACTATAATTCGCTTTTAATGATGCATTAGCATTCAATATTTAAATTAGACGTATTTCTCTTCCTCTGTGGACTAAGAGTTATAGTTGGAAAATGTTTTGCACAATTGGGTAGACTAACCTTGTAGTTAACTGCATATTCGAGTGAAGTATTGTTTATTTTCTTTGTAAGCTTCGTAAATTTTTGCCATACCACCTTTGAAGTATACTTTGGATGGTTACACCATCAAAGGGTTTTCAATAAGCTACAACTTTCCTAAATTTAATACATTTTACAAAATTCGAAACTATCATATCTAAAGGACGTTCTCCCGCTGCCGTAGTGCTCAATTCGGTATTAAATTAGGAAATCTGTTTTCTAAGACATTATGCAGCGTTATCTAATGCGAAAACCTCACAATTCATAATTTCTAACATCTGAATGTCGATAAAAAGTGTGCTCAGTGTCAAATATGCACATAAAGTCGAAAAAGAGTGAACAGAAATACTGGGCATCTTATATCTACAGAAATTTTTATATCTACAGAAAGTTTTAAGACTTCATTGGAGATAGTACGTTTTTCAAGCCCCCACCGAGATAGTACCTTTTCCACCTAACCGTCGATGTTCAGTATGATTCTTTAGATCCTAAAGTAGATTTTCATTAAGTTTGAAATGATAATTTTTAACAGAAATTATTTTAGAGGTTATTTATAAATAATATACATCGACCAGGGTAACTTTTCCGTATTAATTATTATTACTTTTTATACTCTCAAGTGCCTTTTGAGTATTGTTAAAGTCAATAAGTGTTTATTGAACATTCATCTTTCAGTACATAAATTTTCAACAATATTTCTGATACTTGTGTGACTTGCCCAATAAAGGAACAAAAGTATCGTTTGTCATAAGGTATTTATTGCGTCAAACGAAAATATTAATATCAAATTTAAAGATACCCTAGTTCTACAAAAATTGAATACAAACTTTGTAATGCATATTTTTAACTGCAAATGTGGATTTGGGGATAATCGTTAGGTTAATTCCCAAATGTATCGAATGCCCTCAAGGGGATTCAAGGGTATCATGCGCCGCGGGGAAGAGAGCGGCCGCCAACTCAATGTTTTGCTTACGTTTACAGCTGTTTCTCTCTGAAATGATCAATAAGAAACTTCGACCAAGGACAAAAAATATTTTTTAAATGATTTTCTATTTAACCGTAGGTTTTGGTTCGGTTCTTTCATTTTTTTCCTACATCATTTTAATCAAAATACAGACCAATCATACTGCTTTCATTAAGAGCAATCTTCGGTGCATTTTATCTTCAAAAATACAATATCTTTCAATTTTATGCCATTCACTCATTTTTTATTAAGTCGCTTAACCTCCTTAATAAATGAGTCCTTTTATTTACGATATCTTACAACCTAAAAAATAATAATGATCAGCGAAAAAAAATTATCTCCGATCTTCGCACCCGCGTAAAATGGGGTTTTTCTGGGAATCTTCAGAGCTAGAATTTCGCACGGTACAAAACGACCTAAATAGTAAATGCAATTCATTCGATCAAAAGGATATCGCTTATAGTTCTCGAGTTGCGCTCTCCCTGTCCTCCCTTAATTTTATTCAGACTTCCCAGCATCAGTACATAGCAGCAGCAATATCAGCAGTAGCAGCAGTAACAAGCGAGTCGTTTAATCAAGGCTTTACAGCTCCTGCTCAGCGCCGCGCGCGCTTGCGTCCTTTTCGTATTTCGTTAATTCCCAAATGATATTGAAGGAGAACACCGAGGCTGCAGCAATTCGCTTTTATATAGCTCGGCTCTACGAAAGAGAGAAAATAGCTGGTAGAGAGAGAGAGAGAGAGAGAGAGAGAGAGAGAGGAAGGGTCATTACGTCGATGGGTTTGCGTGCCTCAGCGGAAGGGACCAATCGGAATGCTGGAACGAGCGCGTGTCTGAGACAGATAGAGGAGGGAGGGAGAGGCACACAGGGAGGAAATAAGAAGAAAAGAGAGGCTCGAAACGGCGCGAGCATTCAGATCAGGAGAAGCAAGCCTAGGCTCGATGGGAATTAAGCGGATGGCATTTGCTAATCGAACCCCTGAGGAATCCCGCGCGTTATATGGAACTTTGCAGATATAATGAACGTCATGAATCATTGCCCTGTGGGCTTACGGCATGATGTCCTCCTTCTATAGCTCTTTTCTTTTTTCTTCTTTTTTTCGCGCTTTTGATTGGGAGGCGTTTTATTGGACGTCACTTTTTGCCCGCGAGCTTATAACTTCTTCCCCTTTTTTATTGGTGGTTTAAAGATGAAGGATCGCTTTTGCGTAGAAACCTGACGTATATTTGTTGGGCGCACGTGTGAAATAATAAGAGGGCTAATCGTCCCTCTAAACTTCCTTTTGATTTATATTTTGACTGGGTATTTAGAAGTTGCTTGCTTCTTTTAAGGTGCGAGCTTTGTCAAATCTTCTAAATTAAATGCAATTGCATCCATAGCAACCTCCATAAGTTAAATGCACTAATTTACATATATTTTCAAAATTTTGCACATATAAAAATAATGTTATTTAACGAAGAAGCGATGCATTTATATAATATGTAATTTTGAATACTTGGATTTGTAGTTTATTAATTTTTCTAATCTCTGTACAATTCGAAAGTTAATTTAAAAGTTAAAACAGCTTATATGTATACAAATCACCCTTAAACGAATGCATTTTTTATATGGACATGTATTCTGTTTTGAATGTATTAACTTTCATCGCGTTTTTCAGAATTGTTTTCTGGAACAGTCATTAAAATTCATGTATTTTATGTTTTCAGTTTTATAGATTTCTCCCATAGGTCGTTCTACTATACGTCAGTAAGCATTAACTTTTCGCTAAATATAAAAACGTTTAAAATATATAGAGTTAAAAAATTAAGCAAGCCAAAAACAACGTGAAAGGGTTGATTAATTGGCTTTACTTTTTAATTTTGTTTTATTTTAAATTATAGATAGGTAGTATAAATAGTTTTTGTTTTTAACATATTATACTTATCCGCTTCACCCATTGACGACCAAGACACCGAATTTTCAACATCTTTTTCAAGGCTTTTTTTCAACTAAAAAAAAAGGTTTGAAAAAATATAAAAATGATCATATCCGACGTCTTTTGAGCTGCTCTTTCGAATGGTGATACTGATTTTTTGTTAAAATACTCCTGCAAAAAAATATGGCGTGTTTTTCACGAAAAAAAGTTAAAATATTTGGAAATTTTCAACTTTATGAATTTTTTTTCACGAGGAAAATGCAATGACAATAATTCAAAATACTGCAAAAAAGTGCAATCGATGTTCAAATACTACGGAAATTTTTTTTCATGATTCTCTGTTAACAAACTCAAACCTTTTTTTTAGTTGAAAAAAAGCCTTGAAAAAGTTGTTGAAAATTCGGGGTCATGGTCGTTAATGGGTTAATAACCGATATTATGCAAAAAGCTTTATTATTTTATTAGCAAATTTATAACTTATTTATTGAGTACACTTAAGTAACTTTTATTTTTATACACAATTAAAGAAATCAAAATATAAGGTTAGCAGCAGATTATATGCATACACAAGATATTGCATTAAATTATATTAACCATGTTCTGAAAAATCCTCAACAAATCTGGCTGGCGGGATTGAAAAATCGACTCATGGATATATACTCCATTGTCGAACGAACAAATGTCGCTCTCCACAATACTGCGTCAAGCCTCTGCACTCAAGGAGAAAATTTTCCCGATATATATTATAATATCTCGGAATTGTGTACCGGACCGGATTTTACCCTCTTTCTCTCTTTAAAAGCAGAATCAGTGGAAAAGGACGGGGCCTCACAGTCAGACCCGATATTCCGAAAAGCTTTGCGCGCATCACGTCGCAAAGCTCGTTCCTCGCGCGCGCGCGCAATTTCCTAAGCGAAGTGATGGACTGCAGCACTTCTTCTCGGTTCTTTACTCGGGATTTTCCGCGACTACGCAATGCCAACTCTCTTGTACCGCACAGGAAATGAGAAGGAAGGCGAAACCAGCCAACCTGTCTCAATGCGGCTTGGCGAAAAAATCTCCTATATTCTTTGGACTTGATTATTTCTTTTTTTAAGTCGACTTCCTGGCGAACACGAGCACAAACTGTGAAAAAATAAAAAGAGAGCGCATATGCATTAGAGTCGAGGAAGCTGTGTTGGGTCCTGATGCAAGCTCTGGCGTTTATAAACAGTTGCGCTGGAGCTGAGATTTCAAGACAAGCATCGAATGTGCGCGGTGATCATTCTGAAACTCCAGTTGTGTTTTTACTTTTAGAATATGTTTATATAATTCTACGATAATTATTATAAATTGATGCAGGATACAATCTTTTTTTTTGTTAGGATCTCATTTTTAAAGTGTTTATTTAATTTATAGCAACTTTTTTCTTATAATAGTCACCGCTAAGAAAAATATTTAGTAAAAATTGCTTTTACTGATGGCACGCTAAAATTTGTATAATGATCTTTTCAAATATTCTACAGTTCTCTACGTAAAAATGACGTTGCCACAGTAATTTTTAAAAAACTTTTTTCAGTTTTAAAAATATAATCATTTGCATTTCATACTCCATGGTTATGGAGTCAGTGATAGTGGACACCTTGTATTGTTTATATTCAGTATATAGAGTACTGGTGAAATGTGGTGCGTGAAGCCATTTAATCGCACCGGTTTTAGCTTGCATAACGGAGATATATTAATCCCTAGTTCCTTTGTAAAATCAATTTGGTCTATCATAGTGCCTTAACTAATTGATTCAGAGCAAATTTAATAATAAAAATATTTTTAACATCCTTTCAACATTTATTCACCACAAATTATTATTTTTACATTATAACTGATGAGCCCACTTGTGGTGATTAAATAATTTAATTATTTATATCGTATTATGATTGCCATTTTTTTAAATATCACTGTTTTGATTAATAAGGTTGTTTCATTGAATCAATTTTATCGTAATATTGAATTATTTTTATCATGTACTTTTAAACATGCCTAGTTTATAAAATTATTATAGGCAGCGATGAAAGTAAATCAACATTAACCTGTTGCATTTTATTCAGTATGATATCATTTACTAATCTTTGCCTAGTCTTGTAGCTCAGCAGTTGATAAATGAAACATTTAACAACGAGAGCGCATGTAACGGTTGATACAGTTGCCATATACTAATATAGGCATGCATGCACAATTGCACTTAAGCACGATGAGGAGCTTGTACATACATCTCCGATATACCTAGAGTGATTACTGGTATTTTAAAGCGAAACTCCTTAAGGAGGAGGTTTTATAGGTACATAGGGAGTCAAGCACAAGGCGAGCGATGTTCTAACTAAATTCATACTCATCCTATCATTAACCCGACCACTGCAATATTAGCTAATGTTGAATTATTGTACTATTATATGTTTGAATAATAAGTGTCTGTAAAATCATGGTAGTCATGAAATAGCGAGTATACGCTTGGAGATCTATGCACTCATAGCCAACATTGCTGCGTTGCCAGAACTTATACGACTGATAGAAGTTATGGCACATTTTTTCATTTATTAATTTGTTGTTATTCAGATAGTCCACCAATAGATTTAAATTTGCTTGCAAAATGATTCAACATTAAATATTTATTTATGCGGAAGAATTATTTTATCAATAACTGACTTTTATTAATATGAGAATTTCTGAATTAAGAGTGTCAAATTTTTTATTTCCCATAAGACCCTATGTTGCGTCATAAAATACGGTTTGATACATGAGTGAGAAATAGATTTCACCCTCGTGTGTCCTTTTCACATTCACTTCGCTCGTGCGCAAACGTTTCTTCACGTAGCTTATGAGCTTTAATATCAAAGAAAGGTAAAAACTGAAATCGACAAAAATTCACCTCATTATGATAAAAGCAATTTTATGTCCTGATAGCACATGTAAAAGGGCAATTTATACCTTACTTTTTGCGCACAAATTCAAATAAGAAGTATTTGTGCGAGTAAATGAATACTGTTAATGTCCTATTCCTTAACTTTAAAATTACTTTCAATTTATAAAAATTCATTTGAGTAATGTATTTTATTATCCACAGCTTTATTTATTCGTAAATATTTTGAAGAGTAACTCTTTTGTAATATCGTTATGTGGTACAGGCTGGTGTCAAAACAAAAAACTAAGATGGTAGCTGCAGAACCAAAAAAAATAAAGGATAAACACTCTTTTTCTAAGAATCTATAAAGATTAGTGAATGTACAAGTTGGATAAAAATAGACAAAAGGATTATAAAATTGGGCATAATGCTCAACGATGAACAGTATGATGTGTAAAAGGCAAAATATAAATTAATCTCAAAGTACATTGAGAAAAATCTATTTAAAAGTAAACAAAAAATCCCTTTATACACACACACATATATATATATATGTGTGTGTGTGTGTACATATGTATAATTTATTCACGGGGAGATACAATCTGGAAGTAGTTATAGTTTCCATGAAAATCTGTTTTGTACAAATAAGACTTTTTTTCTTTGAAATATATTTTTTTGCATAAGAATAAAAATGAGATCATGTATATGTGTTTCAACATATTATTATTTCATACGAGTAGCTCAATAGCTATATGTAATTGTAAAGTAATGATAATTTTCAATTTGTTTAAATAAATATTACTTATATCAAAAATAGTTTGTTTTGAAGTATTACTAGAAGCGATCATATAAATAGCTGTACACGAGTTATCTCTAATATGTGCACTTACATACACATTTATTTTTGAACTACCGTCCCTTTTTTACAGAAATCGTGGGTGTAAGGAGAGGGGCAAGAAGGAGCGGAGATGAAGCTGGCCTTTTAAAGACTTACCAAGGGACCCGTTCTAATGTAAGGAATATTATCTGAACTTCTTATCGTACTTTACCGAGAACGGGGACGTAAGATGATTGACGACCACTAATAGAAGACCACTGAGCTGGATAGGAGCTGAAATCGCTTGTTACGGAATCATATTTATCGTAGTTTCAACAAGTTTTCAAGAATTAGAAAAGAATTAGAAAAGAATTAGAAAAGAGAATCTAAAGTGATTTTTCATTAGTTTAGGTACTTAATGTCAAGAAATTTAATAGAAAACATTATAATTTAATAGTAGAAGTTCCTTATCTTCTAAGCGTATTTACAACTATTTTTGTCGATACATTCAATTTTTTTATTTGAGAACTTTTGATGGTTAATGCATTAATCAGAGAAATCGAGTTCAATAATAAATACAAAATTTACGCTACTTGAATAATTTACTACAAAATAAACGTATAAAACACATATTTTTCGTAAAACGTGCCTGATGGGATCTTCATTCTCGCATATAATCTAAATATCAATTTGGTTTAATCCCCTCGTATCCGTGTATGCCATTTCGTCCTTGTTACGCCAATCCGTATAGTAACATAAAATGGTATAGATACTTTGACTGCTATAAATACATCGATTACTTGATAATTTACCTGAAATTACCAGAAGTTTGTTCCATAAACACGCTTAATCCGACAAAAATAAAATACCAAATTAGAGTAAATTGTTCAAAGGACATAGCAGGATAAGCATATGCAATTAATCCTATCTTGAATTTCACTCATTAAATACTCCAATTAAAACTGTTCAAAAATGGTACGTCTGTGCAAAATGGCTGTTCTTTAATTCTATTTTTATATTAGATATGACCAAAAACGTGATTTTACAATTTTATTTTTTTAACCGAGGTGTAGACATAGTTGTTCAAAAATTAATCCTGAAAAATCGGTTAGGTAGGAATCTTTTCGACCTAGTACCTGAGTTAAGAAACTTCGTTTCTATGCACACGCATGTAAAACAATATTTAATTTATAATATATGTGAAGGTGTAGGTAATTATTAACATGCCTTTACGTAACTCAACAAATCTATTAAACGATAAGGGTTTCTCCACTTCAAAGGGGATGACTTTTAAGGGAATACTCATATCTAAATTGATAACTGTATTGAATGTTAATTGTACTATGCACACATAAACCCTTATTGAGTCTCTGGCTAATTTCTTGATATTTTCTGTCCAGAAAATTGTCGAGCAGACCAGTGCTCTAATTTTTCTAGGGCTAGTTAGAATTTAAAGATTTCAACTCTAGTCCTTCTTTATATCACTCTAACCTAAAAATCGCAAGTTTGACATGATTTTTAGTCTCTCGTAGTATAAAATATAGTTCGACACTGGTGGGTAAGTTGATTTTTAACGCATATATGACTTTTCTCCCTTCCTTCACTCGGTCGTAAAACGTACCATGCGCTAAAAAGCCAACTAAAATATTTAACTAAACTACGCGATCGAAATTAAGGAAATACGTTATGTAGTATAAAGAAGTAGGATAAATTTAGGGACGAGCTTAGAACTCTCGAGAATCATCAATTCGACGAATGGAAATATCACTTAATTATACACTCCGTTGATTCAGCGGTTATTACAAGAAATTAAATTAAAATCAAAGCATCTACGATTTGCATTGCCTACATGCAAATTCCTCAAGACTGTCGAGCCGCGTCGCGTATCATTAACTACGCTTGCGCACCCTCGCCTCCGGCTTATATATGTAGATATCCAAAGCAGCTGCAGAAATAGGGAATATGAGCGTTTCTGAACAATCTTGAGAGGAAGTTTTCTCATTCACGTGAGCGTCTAGAGAAAATATATTATTCGTTCATATTAACAAATACAATTAGTCCATGTTTATTCAAGAAGTCATCGCTGTAATTAAAAAGTTTTAATTTTCAGTGAAATCTTTAGAGAACAATGAATATGTATGAAAAGAAGTTGAGTTATATTATTTACAATTTTATTGAACTTTGAAATGAATGAATGCAAAAAGTTTTTAAAAGTTTCTGAAGCGTCTAAGTTTCATGTACACGAACCTATAAACTTTAACGTAAACTTGTTTTTATAATCCTTTAAAAAACAGAGACTCGCTTATTAATATAATAATGAGCGTACTATCGATTTAACCCAAGTATAAAGAGTAATGGATCTTTTTTAGTTAGGGGCTGATACTTCGGTTATTTTCTAAAACTATAGATTTTTCTCGTGCGTACTTAAGTAGTGCCTTTCTATTACAGCAAGTGTGCGTCGCATAAAGGCAAAATTGCGAGAATTATGAGAGGATAGAGGAAAGAAGGAGAGGACGTAAATGGGGGACAGAGAGGAGAGGTAGGTGGGTAGTTCCGTTAGCCGACCGCGTGATTACGTTATCAAAGCAAAAGTATCTCATTTGAATTCAACATTTGCATTTAAATGGCTTTGATTTCTTCGGAATCTGCGCACTGAGCTGATATTTGCATTGTCTTACTTTATAGCTAGTGGATTTATATTTTTGAAGATGAATTTATTCCGAATAGCAAAAACATTATTCATTGGTACCAGAGCTGTATCCATTACTTCAGAAACAAAATATTTTTCAGCTGGATTTTCATGCTGCGAAACAATAGTTGAAGACGTACGCGCATTAATTAATATTAAATCTTGTGTTGTATGCTGGATGAACAATGATAATCGCGCTTCATTTCTTTAGAATGAACGTCACATTGATAATAATAATTTATGTGAAAACGCTAATCTAATTATTTCCCTTTCTGCCATGCATGCATAATCTGTATGAATGCATAATCTCTTGCACGCACTCGAACATCAAGCAGGTAAAAGAGCGACAGAATACAGAATATTATAATTTAGTTCTTTGTGGATCGTTTAAAAAATCACATACAAGGTGTATTACTGCACATTATTTACAAACAATATGAAAGGAAGTTGAAACGCTATCCGGTACTGACATTAATTGGTAATGCTTCGCTTTATTAATTGAATGTTTGAATACATTTATAATTACAGGAGCAGATCACAGAGAATTTGCCTCTACTTTGATATTTGTGCTGCAAAATTTATTTAATAAAGTATACAAAACTGTGATGTTGATATATGGTATCTTTTTTAAAGTTTATATATATTCGAAACATCCAATCTATTGCGTTATCATAATTTACCAAAGCGAACGGACATTCATTCACGCGAAATATTTCGTTTAAAAAGCAGCGCGCTAGAAAACAGGAAAAAAAGGCCTCGGTATAAAGTTGCACGCATCATTTGTAGATAAATACTGTAACTTTTTAGCCAGATATTTAGACAGGCATAAAGTACGAGAAGCGCCGAAACAGCTAAAAATAAAGCTGTTCAGAGATTCATGTAGCGAGAAACGTTTGAAATTTCCATAGGTACATAATATGGCGTTTCGTTGAAACAGCCACAGTGATAAAAGCTCGATCGTGGCTCCGACATCCGTTTCCCGCCTCGTGCAAGAGAGGCGATTGACTCAAAGGTGTCAAAGCATAATCTTCGAATAACAGGCTGTGCGCGAGAGCGAGAAGGAGGGGGGGGGGAGGAAGAGATTGAGTTAAGCTCGGGTGGCCGTTAACAAACGATCTCTCTCGTGCGGACGCGCTAACGAGAGACAGAGACACGCCGTATACACATAACGACTGGTCTTCGTTTCCCTTATACAGCATCGGGCAGCACTCGTGACGATATTAACGCTCCACTATGCTCGCCTCTCTCTCTTTCTCTGTCTTATATATTTCTGCGCTCGCGCGCGCACCTCTCGTTCTCTTCCGCCGAGTACCAACTTGTAAACGGGTTCACGTACGACTCTTTGACGAAAGGACGTGCGCAAGTAAGCCGTTCCCACTTTTCTACTTGACCCGTACTTCCGTATCTCTCTCTCTCTCTCTTCCTCTCTTCTTTCCTTCTCGTTCCCTCTCTTTCCATTTCCTTCTCTCGTTCCATCGTTCGTTTTCGGTCTCTTCTCTTGTTACTCTTTGTCCTCCTTTCTTCGTCACTTTCACCCCCTCTCTTTTTCTCTGTTTTCCTCGACTTTTATGTTTGTTCCATGTCGGCTTCTCTCTGCACTTTCTACTCGTTCGCTCGAGGCCTCATGCGATGTGGTATAATTAACAATATCGGGTCAAGTGCCGCGCGCCGGTAATGAGATCTACGAGGCATGCGCGTTGCGGAGACACAGCCGTGCGATGGCCTATAGGCCTCAAGTGTCCCGAAAGAGCGAATATAGTGGCAGATCTGATTGTATTGCTTCAATCACTCTCTTCTCTGCATCTGCACATGCTTCGATAAATAAGATAATTGAAATGCCAAGGCTTACACCCCCCCCCTTCCACACACACGCTCGCGCGAGTTCTGCATATGTAGATATGCTTAAAGATATGTGCGTGTGTTTATCTTATGTAATAGTTATGTATTTTTTTGGTAACTTATTGATCAATTTAGTATTTACAATGGTAAAGAATATTCATATTCAATTAATAGTATTTTATAATAGTTCATTACATGCTTACTTTATTTGTGAATTTTCACAATATCTTTAAAATTAAAGAAGGTTCAGCGCTTCAAAATTCATCGTAATGTTATTACGTCTTTCTTTAAATTTGTAACAGTATATAATTTATACACAAAATCTTCAACATATTACATAGCTTTTATGAATTTAGTATTATATTTTTTCTAATTCCAACAGAATAAAGAATAAATTTTAATTCTCTAAAAGTTGTAAGCTTGGTTGTGATCTTTATTTGTATTCGTGAGTTTCTACTTCCACGACTTCATTTGGAAAAGTGAACATCATGGAACTTTTTTCGAATTTCGAATTTAAAAATAATATTTCCTAGTATTATAAAGAGTCTTACAAATTTTTAGTATAGGTGATAAATGACGAGCGAAAACACTTTTTATTGATAGTTTACGTATAATAATATACTCTATCATATCCAAACTATCGATCACTTGCTGTTTATATGAAGCAGATAAGGTCTTAGAACTTTTATGGACACCTCGGGTAAAAGTGTGTAATATAAAGTTCTTCATGCAAATAGTCTTTTTTATCCTGCAGGATGATATAACAAATTTGTCATGATCAATAGAACTTTGAACAATCATTTACGTATGGTAAACTTGGAGAAAATTAAGTGTTTTATATCTACTGTAAAACTAAAGATAATTTTAAATAAAAATAAATATTTTTATAACCTTTAATATAAAACTAATACAAATAGATGAACATTTAAGAATTGTTCTTACACAGGTTCACATGAAATTTTTTTATTACTCATTAAAATATTTTAAGTTCTACTGCGTATTGTTACACATTTTTAAATAAGCAAAAATTAAAGATGATAGAGATGTTTGGAGTATGTATACCATAGTGTTACACCTGTATACGAGTGCCACGTTGGGCTATTTCCACGGAATGTCTAATATACACTGTTATCGTCAACGAAGTATATAGGGCAGTAAGACGAACGAACATGTTATTCACATCTTGATGCGAATCTTTGCATTTGACATCTACCAACCTTCTGTTAGGGCATATTAGTTTCAGTTGCTATATTACCGTGCAAAACTTTTTTAATCACTCAAAAATTCAATCAGAACATTAAGTTACTTTAGATAATTCTTTTTAATATTAAGTAAAAAATTGTTCTTGTTTCATTATTTTCAAATTATCATTATAACTAAAGGTTAATATCATATTCATATGGCCATATAATACTCCTTTTCCTTTCCAGTTAACCTAACTGACATAATTTTTATCAAAAATTACAACTGTACTATTTTGCTTTCATTGTACTCTAGCTTAAAATTCTTAAAGTACTTAATTTTAAAATTGATTTCCATAACGGTTGAATTTTCATTTCTATCTTGTCAGGTCTTTACTCCACTTTAACTTTAAAAACTTTAAAAAGTTACGTTCAAAATAAATTCAGTTCTTTGAACAGCTCCATCCCTCTATAAATAACAGATTTTCAAGGCGACCATTGCCGACGTTTACATACGTACCCGATTGACAATTCCCTCTCTCTCTCTCGTTCTCACCTTGGCAGGCCAACAACAAATTCTTCTCCCGCACGTATCCTCACAAAGTCGCCCTCCGAACTTGTAAAGAAGGCAAATAACATGGACAGAGAATTTCTCTTCTGTACAGCTTTGTCGCACTGCATGCGTTTGCGCCGAGATAAGCCGAAAAAGCAGCTTTACCCTGCCTCTCTCTCTCCTTCTCTCCTTCTCTCCTTTTCCCACTTTCAGACAGGGGAAAGGAAGCATACGACTCGCAATAAAAGCACTCCAGCCTAGCCAGGCATCGAGGCTCGGGGACGGATGCGCGTTAGTCGGAGATTCGAGGATTCGGATGATTTATTTGAAAAGGATGTGGATCTGAAGTATCGTGGGCAGAAGAGATATGTAAAAAGCATCGTATGGCACAATTATGCGTAAAACTAGGTTAAGGGTATGTTAGCGGATATTTCCGGTGCGCGGTCGAATAACCAATTATTTATTAATAAATGTAGTGTTTATGATATATTCTATGTTTTCGCCAATATGAAAAAGACGTAGGATAGGAGCATGTATTTATGATTCTATCCTATTTTGACAAGTGTCTAGTGCTAATAAAAAAAGTATATAGTAATTGGGATAATAAATATTTTAATAATACTTTAAATTCTCATGTTACATAGGGTATTTACATATGTGACACCTTATACATAAAATTCCACTTCGAGATTCCTTGTCTATAAATACCGCTGAATTTTAAAGCTAGTTCAATTTATATACCTCTTATAATTCATGCGTAAATCTGTGTTTAAGATATAAAGTGATAATCTGATCTGATGGTATTGTTTTTATTTTTGTAGCATTTATAATGTATTCCAATTAATTTTTTTCTAATTTATACAATTATATTTAATCATAAAATTACTACGAATTATTCAGATTGAGAGCAGTCCCTTATATACAGGTACATAATTGAAGAGAGAGCGAGAGAGAGAGAGAGAGAGAGAGAGAGAGAGAGAAAGAGGTGAAAGCATAATTATATTCATTAGTTTCTCTACGGACATACAATTACATTCATTTAATATTATTTTCTATTTTTATCATACGTTTTTAAATATAAATATATTTATTAATATTGAGCCATAAATATTGTGCCATAAATATTGTGCCATGATGGAGCAATCCTAAAAATTTAATCAGAGTTCAAATTTTTCTTTTATAATTTAAAATACATCGTTGAGTTTCTTTTAAAATGCTATTAATTTCTAAAAAAGTAGTTTCTAAAAATTTTAAAATAAGTTTAATTGTAATAAATAGGCCATCCAAACAATATGAGGGAAGCATTTATATATAATTATAGTGTCACTTTAATTCTATAATATGCATTTGTTACTTTTGAAGAATGGAAAATTATTTATGTGCAAAAATAATTTTTTTCTTTTTATTATTTTGTAATTTTGTTAAGTCTAATTAAAATTAATTATTTTCACAATCAGAAACTGCCATAAGTAATGAATAATATGCTCTGTAGCTTTATTACGTTTAATCAAAACGTCGATTTAAGGTGATTCGAGTGCGAAAATCGAACTTAATTTTAAAACTTTGAATAAAAGCCGCTCATAATAATATTATAGTGCAAGAATTAACATTATATGGAAATAGTATACGTTATGTGATGAAAAAAATTGTTATAGAGAACTTTGTTAAGGGAAAAGTAGATATCGACAACGGAAACAACATTCAATTATTATAAAATTATAAAATTTTTTCCATTTCCGTAGGCAACAATCTGTATTATTAAAACTGTATTTTAAATGTAAAATATTCAGATCTTTGTATTTTTATAAGAAAAAAAAGATATGAAATTGGTTATATAGAAACCTTGCATCTCGAGAACTACTTAGCCGATTTTTAAATTTTTAAACTTTATTTTTTTATTTTTTAATGATTAGGATATTGGAACAAATGATTAAATTTGAGGAGCCTAAGTATACCAATGAAAATTGGTTCCGGTTATTTTAATTTAAGAGGTCTTGGTTTGTTTCTTGATTAATTTCTGAGGCAGTTAACGATATGAAAATGAAAAAAATTAATAAAACCTACAAAGTTACAGTCGACTGTTTATAAAACTAAGTCGCTCAAATTAGCAGTTGCAACTTTGCAGGTTTTAATAATATTGCGATTTTTATATCAGTGACTCCTTCTGAAATTAATCAAAGAACAAAATGAGACCTATCAAATGAAAAAATATTAATGTATGAAGAAGCACTAGTCAGTAGTTGAATTTCATTTGCATTGCCGACTCTGCTTTTGCATTAATAAATTAAGTCAGTTTAAAAAAAATTTTTTCGTCACTCTACGTATATTACTTCCACATAATATTCATTTTTGCACTTTATTTTCATCAAAAACTGTTAAACAAATGTTTAAAATTAAAGTCGATTCTCACGCTCAAATCACCTTAAAAACATTTATTTTATTTACACGTATTGAGTAAAAACTAGACTAAAGTCAGTCTACGGTAATAGAAATATTTTTGAAAAGCTCAAATAGGTATTCATATTTTTTCATAATTGACGAGAACCTTTTCATTGCGAATAAAGCGAGACGATAACTGATTGACATTCATAATTCTTCCTTGAATACACATGAAAAAATAAATTTTGCAGATTTTAATTTATAATTTATTCTCTTCAATTAAATTTTTTTTTTAATTTTTATACATAATATTCTTTCAACTACACAAGGTGACATTTTAATTTTATCTTAGTACCGCGTTCACTACTGAAACAACTAAAAGAATACATTTCCAGCGACATTCCGTTTTATCGATAGTAACATTTTTACCTTTTTCATTGCAGTCGTATACCGCCCTGATTTTAAAATGTCGTACCACTTCTTTTAACAAAAAGGGTCGCTTTAATATTGAAGATGTAACCTATCATTATTTATAGCTGAAATGAGAGTATAATTTGCTAATTTAAATCATTCAAAAAAATTCATTTGTCTGCAAAACAATTAGGGCGAGCACACGTGGGTTCAACAGCGGCTCAGTCACGAAATAACAATGGATAGTAATTGTCACTCGACCAACACCGAAGTATCTCTCAACAATACAATTTCAACTACTACTCTCGTGGAAGGAAGATTCAGGCAGCTCCGGCGTCCTCTTTCCCTTGTATTTACATCTCCTTCATAAAAGTGCCTCTCAACCATCCGATTCATATTATATACATCAGGACTAGGAACTTCCAGTTCTGATCATCTCTCTTTGTTGCATTTATGCCAAAACAGTTAGTCGAGAGTAGGTCGTAGTGTTGTGCTCGGTGAAAGTCTGAAGATCCCTAGACGAACCGGGGATAGAACGACGGAAAAAGCGGAAAAGACAAGCACGCAGTGGCCGCGAGGTAGGAAGTAATAAGGCTAGGTCAAGGGACACACACATTTATACACACAAACACAAGACATACGAGATCTACCTCGCACGGATTCAATTCGCAAAAAGCTTCGGTGTAGCGAGGGGGAAGCAATGCTGCGCCCGAGCGTAAGGAGGGTGTCGGTAAATTAAGTACGTCGTCTTTCAGCGAAGGCTTTATCTCCTTGCTCGCCTGCATGTAGAACTCCTAAGCTCTTCTACGCGCGGATCGATGGCTAATGCCTCCTTCCTCCACCTCTTTCTTCTCTCCCTCTGTCCCGGCAGTTGCCTGGGGTCATGGCTATTAATTTCTTTCGATAACTATTGTACTGTTAATCGACGCGGGCTTCCTCGGGGAGTTAATTAAAGCCCATTTAGCAGCTCAGACATACTAGTATATTGTAGATGTATTTGTTTTCTGCTCTTCTGCTTATTAATGCTGGCACTTGTGTAGGCGAGGACCATTGTCTGGATTCACGAATGACTTTGAAAGATTTTGCGGACTATGATATCTCAATGAATAGTAGCTCATTCATCACGTACAGATGGGCCGAGACTGTGTTGCTTCGTGATATAAGCAATGAGGTGTGATGAGGGAAATTTTTCATAAATTTTGAAGGCAAGCGGCAATTGAGCACAGATTGATTAGGGTTATTAATCAGTTTGAACTTTAACGCTATCTGAGATATACTTTCGATTATGTTAACCCTTCAACATATATTAGGTTACCTTACTTAAGCATAAGTTTTATAATTAGTTTATAACTTTAACAAAGTTCATCCGTTTAATGTGATTATTTGAAATTCATTTATACAAAGCTCTACATTCGATACCTTGCATATATATTTCATCTAAAAATAAACACAATTTTCTTTTTAGTAAGTAGTCATCCCGTATCCGTACAATATGTATAAAAAACTGATATGCATCGCTGACGGAATAAGTCCAGCTAAAAGAACTGCACCTTTAAGAATAATTGATTTTTTGCTTAGCCCAGATTAAAAGTCAATAACTTGAAGCCCGGATTTTTTCCCACCAAATACGCAATCTGAATTTAGATGCGCGCCGCGTGCGAATTCTGGCCCGATGCGAGTAGCTCGTCTTATTGCGCTCGTCGCTGTTGCCGTGGCTCGAATCCTCGCGAAAAGTCGCGGAGCCTCCCAGTGCAGGTCCATTAAACAAGGCCTTACCTCCTTAACTTTCAGCCCCGACCCGAATTTGCTCCGGTCGGAATAACAAAGAGCGCTAATTACTCAGTGAACGTGCGTATACAGGCACATGAGCCCTGAGCCTCCCCCCTCCCCCCCTTGCAGTGCTCTTTTTTTATTTTCATATATAATACACGTACAGCCGGAGCCCGTTGATTGCCTTCTGCCTTTCTTCTCTGTTTCTACCTCCTTTCGAGACTCTCCACTCGAAAGGAAGACTCCTACGGGACAACATTCTTCAAAAGCATGCCCAACAAGACTTTGAAGTATCTAGGTAAATTTACTCTTTTTTTCCTTTTTTTCGTCTCTTTTTCCTTATTCCTTTGACTCTGCTATTCTCCAGGTATAGTGTATTAATTGGTGCATTAGTAAGATAACAGTGAGCAATTGCTTATTTCTGTGAGGGATTGGAGAAGCGATTGCATTGAGATGTAGAGGTAGAGGGAGTGACTGGAACATATAATTTGTAAGAACTGTATTTTATTATCGCGTAATACACATTTTTTCTGAACGAAATTCTTGAATACCAAATAGGTTTCTGGAAAAGTTATTGGGATAAAAAATTGCGATTTCGTGACCACGTTAACTTTAAAAATGTAATAAACTTGCAAGATAAAAGTATTCAAAAGAAATGCTTATCGATTTTTCTTGAAACAATTACGGAATTTCATCGTTCTGACAAAGACAGTACATATTGAACAATCAAAGTCAATGTAATTATTTATAAGTACTAACATATCAGTGTGTGATTGAATAAGTAGAGGAAAAAAGCATTCGTTATTTCTAAAAAGCAGAGGGTATATTTTTATCTAGTGTACTCCTTTTAAACTTCCTCTGAATCGATTGAGAGTGCACTGACCTATTTCTTTATCCATTTGTATTAAAATAATACTTAGTTATAATTATTCACGTAGCATATAGATATTAAAAGAGAAATCTGTTACACTGGTATTTTATATTATTAATTAAATGAAAAGTTACCTTTAATTTTACTTTTATGTCGAAGTTATATCTTCTCTAAATGTGAGCAATACCGTCAGAACAATTATATTTTAAAATTTATAATGACTATTGTATGCTTACTGTGTCATATAAAATTAAAATATTTGAAATTTCCATTTTTCTGTTCTAATTATTAAAGATTGTATTAATTAAAATAAATTATTCAAGATAATTTAGCTAATGGATTTAAGTACGCTAAAAGTTTATTCAAACTTGTTGATATACTCATTTTAGAAATTGAGCATACTTTCTATTCTTTTTGTATAATTATATAAATTTTTGTAGATTAATTAAGTTTTTTTACTTATATTTTTATCAAATTAAGATAAAAAAAAAACTAGGGATCGGAAACAGCGTATGACCACTTTTTCCTACACTGCACGCTAAATTGATTAGAGTAAAAAATCAATCTTAAAGAGTAAAAAGCCATTTTTGTATTAGTGATATAAACTAACTTTATTTAAAGTCACTTCAATTTGAAAACGTGTTTTCATAATTACTGAATAGATTACTGTAAATAAGAGTTGCACGTACTCAATTTCTATGTTGCTGGATACGGATCCATTTTTAAATATTTAAAAATTTTAATATGCCCAATAAATGTGAAAGCAGTATATATGTATTAGGTGTACAACTTTGCTTCCGCCGTTTTTCGATAGATGGCTGCAGCGGTAAGTGCCGGTTGAAATAGGCAGGTCAAAAATTTCATTCAGTAAGCTTGGACATCTGTCAACATAACGATAGCAGCACATAAGTGAATTTGTGTTTGCATCAAAAGTGTATTCTCGATCGAAGATGTCAGTTTTCGAGCCAAATTCTCGTCATTTGCGGGAAGTGTTGATTTTCTGCTTTCATTTGAAGAAAACTGCGGCTGAGGCTCATCGAATGCTCTCAAGTGCTTACGGTGACGCTGCTCTTAGTGAAAGAA
>UELV01177508.1:0-28302 GCA_900490015.1 Megastigmus stigmatizans | reverse complement strand
GGTCGGTACAAACTATTTGGAAACTGCTGTACTGACTGAATCCCGCCGCTTTCGCTCGAAATTGGCATAGTGAGTGTGCCAAAATCCGGGAGCTACCGTGCCAATGATTCAGATAATGGTTGTGTTTGTTTTAGCACAACTACTGGAAATTTTTTTCCGTGTACGCGACCAATACAAGCCCGCGTTACGTGTCACGTGTGAGAAGACAGCCGATGTACAAATGCAATAGCTATAGGTATACTTATAAGTCTCAGCCGCTTGCCCTTCCGAAGACTTGGACAACGCAGTGAGCGTTTTTGTTTTCAGCTAAACGAGTAGAGCAGGGAAGGTTAGGCGCGCTGTCCTTCCCGTTCCCCGGTGCTGCAGCCGTGGCGCGGAAGCTCCGCCTACTCTCTCCTCTGTCGCCGGCGCGGTACCGGCAGCGGGAGCTGATTGGCTGATTTTCTAAATTTTCAATTGCCTATAACTCCAAAATTATGCATTTAATCGGAAAACAGAAAAGTTACGTATGTCTTAGAATCCCCTCCTCTATCCGGTGGATCGTTTTTCGGCATACATACAGGGACGCCCTGTATATTTTGTATAAATTTATGTTCTCATTTGAAGCACATTACATTGGTCATAACCTTAAAAATGGCAAATTATATGTACATAAAGTCTTTATATTTTTATAAGAAGCACTTGATCAGAAACTGCTCTTTGAAAAAAATAACGCGGATCATTTACTGATCAATTGATCAGAAATTGCGGAAGCATATGGGAAAAGGAATCAAATACTGATCATCTATTTTTTTTATTGATAAAGTTATTTAGCTCTTAAAAATCTTTTTGTGTTGTATTAATCAAGTATTTAATAAACAATAATGCAAAACTTACCTCGTAACGGTGAAAAAGCATCGCACAACAAAAGTAAAGCTGCAGGCGCATTTCTTACGGGCGACTGTAAGAAAATGGCGTCGATCTCAATTCACATGAAGACGTACAAAATTCTATTTTTTTTTTAAATTTTTTACACACAAATATATTCTCAAACTTTAATACTAGATAAGTGAATAATTCATAAATATCATATATTTTTATTTATGAATTTCCATTCAAATAAATGTATAATGATTTATATAACGAATTGATCAGAAAAGGGGGTCTGATCAGGAACTACACCCTTCACGTAGTTGTTTTTAGTGCATGTTTTTCGTTTAACATATTGTTCAATTAAAAATCTTGAATTATATAGGTATAGGTACCTTAGATACCTTAGATATCATTATTTATAACAGTACGCATAAAAGCAGTAAAAAATGTTTATTTTATCTTTACAATTACTAAATTTATAAAAATATAGTCTATATGTATAGATAGTGTAATTCGTGCCAAAGTATGCTAAGAGTGTTCTATAATCAATTTTTTACTAGGATTTATTACGCATATATCTAGCGCATTTCGAAACAAAATTTTTTATATATATGCAGTAAAAAACATTTAACATAGTTTTAATATCATATGCAACTAAAAAGACTATGTTTGAGAATATCTAAAGCTTGTTCTACTTCTTTTTCTTGAATTTGTACATCCTATGCAGTAGTAAATATTTTAATAATTTATAAAAAAGATATTTTAAACAAACATGTTTGAATTAGTAAAGTCATACACTGATATAAGAAACAAAATAATTTATTTAGTAAACTATACATAAACTATACATTATGGTTTTACTTTAACAGATATTTCTTAAAAATTTTAACAATTATATTATATCAAATATTGTTATTGATAAATTTGTACAAAATAGTGAACAAAATCAAAGTCACAAAATTTATTTTTCGATTTCTTCAAAGTCTAAATACATTATAAGAAATTTTTAACTTGCAGGCGGCCGGGCTTATTTTTATCTTAAAAAGTGTAGTTTTGCTTAATATTGTCACATACATGTAGCCCAATGTACAACTGATGTGTTGGCCATGAGATGACAGCATATGGTGCCAGGACGACCAGCTGGAGGTTAAGCCAATTCATTCTTATTGATTACATTTTTACAAAATTATACTATTGTTTTAAAAATATTGCACTTCTCGTCGCTGCAGTATTGATTTGATTTTTAAAAACCTACACTATTACAACAGAGTAGTGAGTCTAAAATCACAGTGAGTGTTGACAATTGCATTTGCAAGAGTCTGTGTAGGAAGAACCAGAGCGGCTGTCTTAACTTATAAATACAACTTATATATATATGCATCTTGCATAGTTAAATTGAGATGTATTACTTTTACTTATATGTACAATCGCAACAGTTTAAAAATGACTATATACACACATGACAAAACGCTTGGAAGTTAGAAAACGATTTCTAAATTTAATTAACGCCTATATTTGGTTTCGTTTACTCTGATCTTTTCCAAATTACAATAAATCTACTCTAAGAATAAATAGAAAAAAGAAATTCACAGGGAGCTCATGTACAAAATTAAATAATTCCTTGATAATAATTTAAATAGAGCAGTAATTTTTCAGAAGATAATTTTTAGTTCATAAGCTTGAAGTTCAGCCTAAAGAATTTCTTTTACTTATTCAATAGGAAATACCCAAGGATGATCAACATAACCATACTGGATTTCTGTTAGTCGTTTTAAGAAAGCTCTATGAACTGGCTCAGCATGATCCATTGTTGGTATGTGTAGACCTTGACCCATGTACTCAATATATGATATTGGACTAACTACACATGCTGTACCAGCACCAAAGAGTTCCAGCAGCTGAAAAAAGATTAATTTCATTATATATAACATAAAATAATTTATATAATTTTATTAGATATTTTATATTATTAATTCATACTTAAAAGATATTAAAGCAAAATTTTATATTATTCAATCTGCCCAAAAAAAAAGATTCTATCATTAAATTAAATGATCTATTATTTTAATTTAGACCTTGTTAATTAGTAAAATGTGCATATGGCCATAAGGCGTATCTTCATAAAATAAATGTTAATTCTTGTCATTTCTAGAATATAATTAATCTTTCTTTAAGATAGCAGAAGGGTAATGAAGTTATCAATGCAGCTTAAAACGTTAGCATATTCTTTATAAGATTCAAGGACTCTATTTATTGTGTCATGTTGATAGTTTCAATCTAATCTACAATATTAAAAACATTGTACTCACTCTATTTTCTGATAATAGCTGGCAAACTTCTTTCATAGTTATTTTTCTCTCAGTTACTTTAAATTGGTTCCATTCCTTTGATAGTGCTAAGATTGAGTTTCTTGTTATTCCTGGCAGTATAAGTCCATTTAATGGTGGTGTGACCAGTTCTTTTTCTGTAAGTAAAAAGAAAAGAATTTTTATAATTCATAAATAGACATTACGCATTATTTTTATTTAAAAATAAAATTTAAGATGTACATGCTTTAAAGACTGTATGAAAGAGAACTCACCACCTTCATCGTTAATACAGAACAAAAATACGTTCATTGTACCAGCTTCAGACAATTGGTGGTCCTCGCCATAAAGCCAGAGAACCTGTTGCAGGCCTTTTTCAGTTGCCTCTTTTTGTACGTGAATCGTCGGTGCATAATTACTTCCCATTTTGCGGTCTCCGCATCCACCAGGCCAAGCTCTTGTGTAGCGAGGATCAGCAAGTAAAGATACTCCTCTAGCTGCTTCGCGACTTTTGAAGTATGTTCCTACTGGGCTAAGTATTACGTAAAGCATAGCCGATTCCGAAGTCGCTACTCCCAATGTTGGCTGTAAATTGAGAAAAAAAATGAAAATACTATTGTTTTTTAATCAACTCTTATCTTATTATATGCTTTAACTATTTTTTTCTGTAAATTATCAATTAAAATTTTTTTAATGTTCAAATAAAAATGATGCAAAGTATAAAAGTAAAAGTATGCATATTAACTAATCTTATCATGCATTTTTATTATTTATAAGTTGTTTTAATAAACAAGAGTTCTTGCACAAAATAGTTTACATTTGCTTTTATCTATATACATACCTATATTCAAGTCTTTATTTTTATATCAAATGAGCTTATGATAAAATTTACGATTATTGCATCAAATATTTACGTGTATTGAAGACGAAGTAACTAAAAAATCATATTTCTCAATGAACTATATTGTAATTATATGTTTAAGCATTTCTATATGAATCTGATGAAAATTGATCACAAAAACTAAAGATAAACTAAAGATTTCATTGCACACAGAGAAAACTAGATAAGCTGTAAACGTACTCATCACATGTGCAAAAGTGGAGAGAGATCGTGAATGTTTATACTCTAATATGATATTACCGATATCCATGAAGAGATTCTTCTACCGATTTTCAATAAACGAGATAGCAAAGAATACAGTAACCTAAAATAGTCAACAGTCTATCAATAAACAGCAAGTTTCTGAAAAAATTTTTCCATCTAAGGGAAATTTCGGTTTACAAAATCATGAAAGATTGGTTTTAAATAACATCATCCATACACACAGGAATAAACGGCTTATTTCAATTTCGACACAAGTCCACTCGATTATCGTCTTATGAAATAAAGTTTATTCTTGAATTCATAAATACTGATGATGATAAGAAGGCTTGAGATTGGAATATTTGGAACATAGTAGATCCGTGTAAGATCAATTCGTACAGAGAGCATTTTTCTTATATGCAACAAGAATAATGTACTGAAGCCGCTAATAGCAGAAATCGGAATTGTTTTGTTACGAGTACATGTACAAGCTGAGTCTGATAACTTGCAGTTGAACCATGGCTGCAATTAAAAAGGAAAATGATAAATAGCACTCTGTTTCTTTGTATCAATGTATAGTTCGATAATAAACATCGCTATTTTGCGCTAACTAATAATAATTAAAAGTTGCAATGTACACGATTTATCTCTATTAACTCTTTTGATTTTCGTGGCCAGTTATTCATAGAAAGCGTATAAATTTGCATTTGTAAGTGTTTTATCACAAGATCTAAAATGTAGATTAGATAATGTGAATTTGAAGATCGAGTAAAAGGTACATTCCTAATGTAACAGTTCACAATGAAATACTGAAAGGACTGTATCGTACTAAATTAATAGCACATTCTCGTGTATATTTGCACGATAAAAACAGCCGAGAATTCCTGTTGATTATTTACCAATCTTTTGTTCATAGTGCACGTCATATTGTGTTCAATCGATCTCCTTATGACATGATAAAAGAGCGCCGTGAATCACACATATTGACTCGAGCTGTGCGCCAATAGAAGACGGAGCTCCGCCTCTGATGAACGAAACATCACGCCACGAATTCTCGCACAGCCTTATCAGTATTGGGAAATTAACTGATTAGCTGAGTAAAATGATGCGAAGTCAATGACGTTGATGACATAAGTGACTCCGATTATTATCAGTGGTATCGTAATGAAAATAAGATCTATGAGGAGTATCGTAATGAAAGCAAGAGAACGAAGGGTGATTCTTCATGACAGACCTAATAATTTGTTCACCCTAGTTTAGTTATGTACTTACATCAATGCCTATTAATGTCGGCCTTATGTATAAACTGGAGGCTTCCGAATGTGGAACCCATTCTTGATCTATACTAATTAGCCTGTTTATGCATTTAATCAGTTCCAGTCCATTGAAAGTCGGTAAGCCAGACCTAAGTGCTGAGGCATTCATTCTATCCATATTCATTTCGGGTCTGAATACTCGTATTTTCCCATCTACACCCCGATACGCCTTCATGCCTTCAAAAAGCTGAAAAATTATTACATCACACTTGTTTATCAAATTTAAATAACTTATCTCAATATTAAATATAAATTTATTATTTACTTAAGGAGTTTTTAATTTGAATTGTCAAAGATTCCACAGTAAAAATTTATTAAAAACAAATAAAAAATCAAAATGATGATTATGCTTACAAATATTTGTCAACATAAAACTGATAAGCTTGTTTTATTCTTATTGTTCAAATTTTTCTGTTCTATACTATTATATACTTTACATTGATGATATATAAATATATTCTCAATGAAATATACCTCAATAGCATAGTGAAGAACTTTGGCAGCTGGATGAAGAACCAAATTTTCAAATGGTGTGATTTCTGGTGCTTGCCATCCACCAAGAGCTTCGTAGTAGAATACTTTCATCATATGATCTGTGAAATATTTGCCAAAAGCTAAGTCACTTACATTAGGCTTCGATTGTAATTGCTGAGGTGCTGCCAATCTAACAGATAAATCTGCATACTGTAATTTAAAATTGTTATAATTAGTTATTTATATGGAAAATAAATTATGCTTATAAGCCTCTGGATTTAAATTTATTAATTTACCTTAAATGATCGGTCAGGCTGTGCAACCTCTTTATCTCTAATTTTCAATGAGGAACTCCATCGTACATTTGGTTGCAATTGGTTCAAAAGACCTCCAAAAGATAAGATCTGTAAATAAGATAGTAAGTTAATTTCACTTTCTCCACTTTCAATCAGAAGCTCTGTTTATATCGTTGGGATTTATTATAAGCCCACCTTTCGATTTTGATAGATCATATTTTTTTGTGACAAAGATTTATCAATATTTTATCAAATCAGATAAAAGAACATATCATTAATCAAACGATCTATAAGTTGGAGATAAAATGTATCAATGAACTACAACATTAGAATTAATTCCTTCATTTATCTTTTCAAGTATTAAGTTTTTGATGAAGCGATTGTTTGTACACTATTATCCTAGTACATAATCAGATTTGATAAATTTTTCACCTAAGAACAAGTACGTATTATCGAATAAAAATTTATATTTGCAGAGGTGTGTCATGTTTTCTATGTGTACTAGAGTCCATAGAATTTTCTTATCTTTTCATTTCATTGAGATCCAGATAAGCTAATTCAGTTTTTGGTTGATTCTAGAAGTTTCTATAGTTGTAAGCCATATAGTAAGGCGTAAGAACCATAGTAAGTAAAAGGAATACTGCCATACACATACTAGAATAGTATTTTAAACAATTTCATAAAACTGCATCTATTTCTTTTTACATTCAATGACTCACACACTGAAATATGCAAAATTTGCCCGTCTTCATTAAAATACCAAATCAGTCACGAATTAAAAATTCCTTTTCATTAAACGATATTTCCTCAAATTTTCTCATTGCGTTTGTCTGTGCGTACGCAGTTGCGTAAGAGAAATGCGGATGCTTTGACAATGAAAAAGGCAAGTTGCCTCTATTTTCTAAAACTCCAAACTACATTACGAAATCAATAAAAATTCTGCATCGTTTACGGGATCGTAACAACACATCACCGACACTGCATAATACATTTTTAATGATAAAAATTATATATTAAACTCGTCGTTGTTGATTGTAGCACTTGTAGTCATGAATACGCGCACGTGTGCACGACGTAAAGTTCGCTCAGGTGAGGTTGGGTCAGAGAATATAGAAATAATCTTAGGGGCTGGACACTTAAACAGGAACAGAACACAACACACAAGATTATCATTGGTTAGTATATCTATATAGCTCTAAACACAAGACACAAGATCTTGTTCTTCATATCTATAGATATATTAACCAATACTAATCTTGTGTTTTGTGTTCTGTTCCTTTTTAAGTGTCCAGCCCCTTACGCATAGAAGGTCAGAGCGGCTGCAGATTTCGTGAATCCACTTTCGGGTCCCCCAGCGTTAGTTGGTTCCCCCACAAGGCAGGTGGCAGCGCGCTCCGTTCTCATATATATAGATATAGAAATGAACATGCTCGGTTTAGCTATCGCAAAGGCAATGACGCATATAACCTGACGAGCCCGGGTTCGCGCCCGACACCGGGCAATTTTTATATCACTATTTTTTACTTTTTATGTTTCAATCTTTTTTTCTACATTTTCTTTGTACTTATTAATTATTTTTTAAATAAATTTATCACTATAGAAGCACAAAATACAGAAAAATATGTTTTAAATTAAGTATACAATCTTTAATGTTCATTGCTGGTTTTTAATTAATTAAATCTAAGAACAGGCCAAAAATTGAATAAAATAATTGATCGAAAATGTGTTATTTGAATTTAAATAAATATTTGGAATTACAATTTCGCGTATATATGCAGCTACTATTTTATATATTATATAAAGGAACATGCACGGCGGAGTAAAATATCTAGCTATAGTCCTATCTACATATCTTTATTTAATTATTTAATTAATATACCTACTTATTTATTATACTTTCCACTGCAGCTGTATTTGAATCCAAAACAAATAGAAAAATGTTATTAGTGATTTTATTTACACTTTTTGAATATAATATCAATATGCACCACTTTTATTACATGTGAATTTTATGCATATGCCCTAAAACCAATTAAAATGAATATTATCCAATTAAATAAATATTATCGTTTATATGATCACTAAGATAATATAAGGTAAATGTACGGCAACCTATAGAAATAAATTAAATAGATTATAAGTAGTATATATTCAAGCTAACTCTACGCCTGTGGGGTCGATAAACGAGTGCGAATTTGAATTCAAAGTACCATATATCTTGTGTTGGTCGTGAGGACTAAGGCGCTGCGCTTAAATAGTTTTTTGCAGGGCTCTGGTTCGAATCTCGACCGTGTCCCCTTATTTTTTTCCTAATTCAAATACTTCGTACCGCTTGCTTCAAATCTATGCGTACATAGTAAAAAGCGGGAAAGTGTACTATTTAAATGGATTGTTTAGAACAAATTTATCAAAAAAATTTAAATCAACATAATTTTTTGTGGAATAAAATTATGCCATACTATTCAGTTTAAAATTAAATTGGCAATAAAAATAAATATAAAGGGATATGGTCGAGATTCGAACCGACACCTGCCTTGTGGTGGAACCAACTAACGCTGGGGGACCCGAAAGTGGCTTCACGAAATCAGCCGCTCTGGCCTTCTATGATGCGTAAGAGTATTTCTATATTCTCTGGTTGGGTGATAAGAGCACGCGGGAAGAGGTTAGAATTTAAAAGAAACGAGAGCGTTGTAAGAGGCGGAAAGGGATGGAATCGTTTGGATCGTTCGCGCAATATGCTACAATACAAGCGGCTTTGCATAATTAAATCGTGTGACTCGATGACGCGAGACGACAATGACCTACCTTGCGCCTTAGGTGAACCATTTTCTCTTCCCTGTTTTTTTTTTCTTTCTCGTCTTGGTCAAATCGGCTACTTCGTCAATCGAGTACTAGCAGCAATATAATCGAACGCAAATCTATGTACATTATCCAACGAAACGCATTGACGCTTCACTTTATTTTCTTCTTCCTTTCCTCTTCAATTTGGCTACAAAAAACATACGCACTATTTTCCAAATATAACTTTACAAACTCGGCAAATCACAGCGTAGTAATCCTTAACATTATCGAGACGCAATTCCTTCTTTTTATGACACTTATTGAACGTAAAGGTGCAATAATGAACCAACTAAGTTTAAAGACACTGTACATCCATGAATCTTTTTTTTTTGTGAAATAAAGCGCGCGAAATTGAAAAAGAAAAGGAAATCGTGGAAAGAAACAATCGGTTCGCGTTTTGGAGTGCGGAAGAAAGCGTAAGTACTTATTTCGAGACGCGCGCTTCGGGGCACTTGTGTCAATTTACACGCTCGCTCGGTTCGGTTACTTCTCGAATAATGAATTTGAATGAAGGCATCGACTAATATTTTATTTATCAAGCTCCGAGTGGCTTCTATAGCTGCGATCAACGAAGAGGGGATAGTTTCTACACGAGTGACGAGACTACGAGAGAGACAAAAAAAGGAAGGCGCGTCAATTATGCCCCCACCCTTTCCGCCCTCTCTCACTCTCTTTCTAGACGATTTCCCCAAACGCTCGCACGCGTCTTGAAAAACGTTTTCGACGTTCTCTCTTATCGATAACATATATATATACTGTGGAAATTGTAAGACGTATATTGTAGGGGCCAATTTCTTTGCGGATTTGACTACGGAAAATGGCACCGGCGACCTCACGTTCGACCCTAAAGATACAGGCAGCCACGAGCCTTTCATGTGTGACGTTGGTTGTTTTGTTATCGCGTGGATGGCTTCCAACCGATTGCATATATATATTGGCTCTTGATACCAAAAAGAAATGTGGGAGAAGGAAAGGAAAGAGAGAGAGAGAGAGAGAGAGAGAGAGAGAGAGAGAGAGAGAGAGAGAGAGAGAGAGAGAGAAGGATAAGACGAAAGTGAGGGCCAAACAGAGATAAGAGGAAACGAGGGGAAATGAAGTAAGAGAAAGACAGCAAACGAGTAACGAGAAAAGGCATAATTTGCCTTTAATTCAATTTGAAATATTTATGATATTTATAAAAAATTTATCAATTTATGGGTAAATAAATATTTAGGTATAAATGTATTGACTATACTGGCGATAGCGCTCGGAAGCGAATGACACGATTTATTTGAATTTGCGGGAACATTCAAGTTTTACAGCTTTGCAAGCAAAAGAAATTTACTTTTGATAATATATTTTAAACTTTAACGATCATTATGAAGTTTTGTTATTTTAGGATACAATAATTTGATTATTGAAATCTGAAGAATTCGCTTCTTGAAACAAATTTTTAATCTCGGAACCCTAACTTTCCTATATGAATTTATTACGATTGTTCTATTGATATTGTAAAACACCTCAACTTATGTAAATTTTTCTAAATTTAAGCGTATCACATGTTGAAACATTTGTTCAACACCTATAATTTACTTCTTTTCTCGGAAAGGTACGATCAAACGAGTTTGCACAGATTTAAATCGTAGAGCAAAACAAAGAGCAAAAATAATTTTAGGTAATGAACCCTTTTACGTGTATACTTGTTTTAAGAAATTATATATGTTTGATGTGCACAAAATCGTGCAAATACCATTTTAAATTATATTTTTCGCATCTTAAGTCACCAGAACACGTAAGTATTTATGATAGTTAACAATTTCTGTGACTTATAAAACTTATATTATTAAACACTTGAGGGATTAATTAACTCTTTCATGGTGTTTTTACAATTTTTATGATTAATTTACTATTTCTAAAATATTCTTAACCCATATAGCCCCACAAAAAACCCATACCGCCCCACTCTCCCCTAATGCTGTCTAGTAATGAGAGCGCAATTAATTTAATCTAACTGGTCTAGAGTTTTGAAGGGAAAATGAAACTACAATTCCCAATACTTAGAAGTCCTTACATGATGTTACTTTATGCAACTTCCCAGTTTCATTTATATAAATTTTCAAGCTATTCAGATTTAAAATTTCCTCTTACTTTTTTCATGTAAAGTCGAGTTTTTTTTCTTTTTTTTTTAATATTCGTATACTGATCGATCTTTTTTTATTCTTATTGGCTTGATTCGAATAATTGTTACAAATTCTAAAGTTCAGTGTTATTATTATATGGATTTACCGTAGCGAATTGTGTATATTACATAGGAACTTATATATGTAAAAATTCGGACTTATTCTTAAGCTGTTTCCGAATAAATTACGTCTTCCTGAACACTAAAAGATCCTTTTCGTAGGCTCTTTTAGTGTATATCGTATATTTATTGTACATCGTTCATAGGTATATGAACGATATACAATATACAAGTGTCTTTCCTCGCTACGAACTACTAAATTACCGATTGTTTCGTGGAATGTTCTCATGATGGAAGTTGGGAACGTGACCGCAGAATTAATCGATAAGAAAGTAAGATTGTGCGATTAGTTTTGAAAAAAAACTTTATTCAGATAAAAAAATTTGTAATTGTAATTTGAATTGCAGCATTCTTTTGATTCATACCTCGCTACTAGAATCGTTACCAGCAGGCTGGTCTATTGTCGTCGTTCTCGCTCGTGTCCGCGATTCTCTCTCTAGGCTGCACCAACTGATCCAATTTACTCAAATCCTCCAAGGACGAGTCGAACACCCACAAAACTCCGTTCCGCTGCAGAACAGTGACGTTGGGTCTGCCTGTGAGAGACTGGCCAACGATCAGAGGATGTCTCTGCGCATGGTCGTGCACCACGTAAGCCGTCACCATCCGAGCCTTGGCCATGTCGGCTCTTAGGTTGATTAGGCAGTACGCGTAAGGTATTGTCGCGGAACGAGTACTGCACTTGGTCTCTTTGGTCAGTTGACTATAGTCTATCAATCATAGTCAATTGTAGTCCCATCGCATTGGCTAAGCCCCCAAATCCCCTGCCCAAATCTACGTACGGAGTCGTTGATTTCCCGTTGATCGTTGCATGGACGTAGGGCTTCCGCATGGGCCTGGCTTCGATTTGCTTATTGGCTCTCAGTGCTTCTCTAGACTGCGGTCTATTACTCGATCCTCGTCGGCTCCTTAGACTGGGTGGCAAATAATTCCGTTCCTCGACATCTGTAAAATAGATTTATTCAATTGTAGTAGGTCATTCAGTCACAACTCATAATGCAGCTTATTGCACAATAATACGATGCACTACTTCGATAGTGACCTGCAAATTGTCAGAATATATATATATATATATTCTGACAATTTGCAGGTCACTATATGTACATTTAGTATAATATATATTTATATATATTATACTAAATGTACAATTTCAGTTTAGAGTAGGTACACCGGTCGACAACTATATTTAATTATACATTATCATATAGAGGGCTTTAATGCGATATTTATGTCATTTTTAGTTCTAAGATCGGTTTTAAATTTCAAATTAGCAAACTCAGAGAATAGGTAAGATACGTTATGCGAGGCAAGAAATGTTTTCATCGAGAGGAAGTACAGTAGTATATACTATAACCTGCAGCTATAACTAGGTACGGTATTAAACCGATCGTTATTTTTTAAAATATAACAAACTATTTCGCGCGCTCTATTCTCGTTTACCTATACTGCACTTTAGTGCTTCAATCGATTAAAACAACATCCTGCAGACAAATTCACATTAAGTATATTTAATTCTAAAATGTTAATTTTCTGAACGAACAATCAACATAGATAGAAAAAAGCCTTGGCCTTACCCGAGGCCTTACCAGAATCGGGCGAGTTCGCTACTTTCTCCAAGTTTTCGTAGAGCTTTAGAAGCGGTACGGCACCGTTCTCGAAGTCCTCAACTACGTTGAGCACATCGGCAATCTTCTTAGGGTCCTTAGTATCATCGAACACTTCATTGATCTTCTTACAGATTTCATTCTGGAGGCGTTGTTCGATATCTTCTTCAGTTTCGACCGGCACACGATTCCTATGCTCCCGAGTCTTGATCGTATATTTTTCCCTTTTCTTCTCGGCCATCGCTCGCAATTTTTCCGTTCACTCGGGCCACAGCGGGTAATTCGTCAAAAAATCCTTCCATTTTCTTGCAAAAGAGCCTGTCATACGCGTAGCCGCCAACAACGTCGCGTTATAGTCGCTCAACTGATGCTTTTGCTTGTACTCGTCGAACTCGTCGAACCAGGCGTCGATCGACTGGTAAGGATTGTCCGGATTGAATCTTGAATTCTTCTTCTTCGCGTGCTCCCTGAACATCGCGTCTCTTACTTCGAAGCTTGCCGTAAAGTTCATCATGATATCGTGCATCTGTTCGTCGCGGTACAGTCTCGGCCGAGATTCAGGCCTATTGGCACCATTACGGCCCGGCGACCGACGTTGCGCCACATTTTCGCATTCGATGCCAAAGACTTGAGCGCTGAACCAGTTGTTACAAGCTTATATGTATATGTTACAAGCTTATATGTATATGTAAATAGGAACTATAAGTATAATATAAGTCACGGCGCGATTTTCAAACTCGTAAGCGGTAAGAATGAAGCGTGCAAATTTAAGCTAGTATAATGGATAAGTTTTTGAAAACGAGACGCGTTAAAGTACAAGTATCAAAATCTATTAAGTATTAGGATGGAATTTCGGTAGCGAGATGCTTCTGTGACAAATGCCAAAGCCTAACTGTCTTCTTCGCCGGAGAAAAGTCCCAGGAAAAGAACGAATGCTCAAGGCATGGTAAAAAAAGCACGTAGTAGGGGTAGTCGTAACAGCCTCTTGGGTATATATATAGACAAAAAGAAAAGACTTTTATGACTGGAAGGTTTTTATGACTTGATCGCTTGGACCCTATTTTGCTAAAAAATCTCAGGATATCTGTATTTTACTGACCGGTATTTTAACTTACCATTTATCGCAAAAGCGCTATATTTAAAATTTTTATCATATAGGCATGTATATTTACTCGATTGCTTGATTAAAAATATATCAGTTGATATTGATTTGGTCAGAATATGTGGATAACAATGTATTATTTTCACCGTATACGCACAATGCGTTTTGTTTAAATAGTTTTCTTGCAAAATTTAAATATTTTAACAAAGTTAAAAGCTTTTTATTACGAGCCCCTTTTTATCTCTCTGTATTATGGGGCTTTTTCAACTGCGAAACGCAGGTGACGGCGATAAATATCTCATCGGTAGAATCGACCACCTAAGTACTTCGAATTACACTTAACTGTACCAACGCTGCCAGTGTCATACAAGGATGTCCAGCTGTGCTTCTTGCCCTTTCGGTATATCACTCATTTCACAAAGGATCCGTTTTATCTGCTCCTCGAAAGCTGCCATAGATTTCATCGTTCAAAGCGCGTAGTTTCAAATGAATTTACAAGAACCGGATATTTGTTCACTATAGTTTATATGTGTAGAAAAGTCGGTCCAGTACTTGTATAACTCTGAAAAATAAGAAAAGCTTCAAGTGAACTGCGGCTCAATGTATAGGAGGAAATGATTTATTTGAAGGGAAAAATTCATTTTTATACGGCCTGATATACCTGTCTATAGAAAACATTTGCTATTTTCTGATACATGTATAACGATCAAATGAATCCATTATGCTAAAACTTATTACTAACTCAATATGTTAAGTGATTCTGTTACAAATTTGATTGAACCAGTCGCTATTAAAAATTGTATATTATTTTTATTTATTTCTGATAAAAATTGCGCGTTAGGCAAAGTACAATATTGCATTATTCGTCTGGAATATTCGATTAATGTTTAAACAATAATGTGAAAAAAATAAATGAGAGATGTCTAAAGATGCGTGTTAATGATTTTTTATAAGACAATTTTAAATATTAAATAACTAACATAATTTTTATAGACATCATTTACATATTCCAACATATTGTGTTCCCTTTTTACAATTTATACTATCTCTATTTAAACATACAAGGTCTTCAGATAATACTTAATTTTAGTTTTTAATTTCTATTATTATGAGTTAAAAAAGTACGATAGTACAATATCTTGTTAGTGGAATGTTTTGCATGCGGCGAAAACCAGCTCTTGGACTTGCAACATGTATCTTATACAAGATTATAATTTGTGAATCAAAATATCATTAAATTATATAAATTTATGTTTATTATACCGGTACAATTTGCATATGTTTCTCTTTCTTGCCTGTATCAATTTTATTATACAAAATACATAGAATTTTACAAAATATAATACAGAATTTAACATTTTACAGTGAATAAATAATAATGTACAAAATATTAAAAATGCTTTTATGTACAAAAATATTTGAAAATTAAAATTTGCCTTTTAACTACTTTTTAAAGTGATTTTATTTAAAAAAGTTATTTAAAAACGAAGTAATTTGACATTAAGTAAATATTATAATTACAATTTGTTGCTCAAGTAAGCAAGGGAGAGTCAGTTTAGCGAAAAGAAGAAAGATAGAAATGAAAGAGAAGAAGAGAAAACGGAAAGAGCGCGGGATTGATCGGTTACGAAAGTTTCGCGGGAAGGCTAAACCTACCGCTCGTTAAAAAAAAATATGCTTCAGATAATGAGAGGTTCCTTTATGTACACTTACATGCATACGTAAGCGTGCTGAAAGGCAACGATAACAAAACAGATAATCGGTAGTCGAATGAACCACGAAATGCACTGGAACGTGGAAAAAAAATTTATATTTTTATAGCACAGAGGGCGTAAAATTCGTCTTTTACGCCTTAGCCCTTAATTCCACTGTTTGTATTACCTATATTGTTATGGTTCAAATTTTCCGCCTACTACGCTATAAAATAGTATATGCACCTTGGGCGTAACGATTATACGCCCATGTGCGATCGACGCGCTCGCAGGCTTATATTTCTCGACTTGGGAGTAAAATCGCATTTTACGTTCATGATGTATACAATATACTACTAATACCCTCAAGATCATTTTAACTCTTTTTTGATTGATCTTACATTTTGATTTGAATATCGAGGTAAATCTCTGTATCTATGAACAGTAGAATTACGGATACAATAAGCTTCTCCAGGTTTTGCATGTGATAAACTACACCTATGATTGTTTTCACCTCCATAGTCTAATTCGAGAGTAAGTACTAAGACTTTCGCTTACGATAAAGAACTGATAAACTTCGTGTGTGGCCATCAAAACTGTTTAAATTTTAATCTAACGAGCTCGTTAATTTCGCGCAACTTTCGATCTCCCTTTCCCTCTCCTATCAGACGATAATACTTCTAGTTTCGCAGCTCAACTCTCTATCGTTTTTTTTTTTTTTCTAGTCGGAGGCAAAGCATATTCTGTTATTTGCTCTATCCTATGACGCTAAAGCGTCGCGGCACGCACTTACTTGACGCTATATAAGTTCGAATCGGTATATGTAAGTAACAGGCAGTCTTCGAGCACAGGAGAGAGGGAGAGAGAGAGAGTTCGGTTTAAACAAATATTTGGTTGCCGATAGTAAACGCTGTTTTTTTTGTTGCTGCTCTATTGATTTTTTTACTCATGACTAACTTGAAATGATAAGCTTGTATACGATGGGATTCTCGTACGATATAATATGCGTGTATTTTCTTTCATTATATATGTTGAAGAAGGCGTTCCTGGTGTCAGTGACATCAATATTGATGATTCTTCGCATACAATGATTGATGTTTGCTTTTCCGCGGTAGTCGCGTTTATTGGTAAGTTATAAGAAATTAAATTTTGGAATAAAAATTTTGCTTTTAGAGCATATTGTGCGCATGTTAATAACGACTTGAAGTCAACTAAAACGAAATTTTATCATAGAAGTGCAATAGAGCAACAAATGCCACTTCTTACATAATCCATTAAAATCATTTTTTTCTATATTATCGTGTAAAAAAGTTTATAAGTATTTACTTTTTTAAACTTATTCATTCGACCCTTGCCTTTATTCATTTCAATAGCATCATCTGCGCCTTTGTAAGCGTGGAAAAAAGTAAAAATCTCGTTTTACTAATTAAATGTTGCTGCCACGTATGGCAATCAAGTATTTGTCAGTATTAAAATTTTTTGCCGCTTATTAAAGGTCAATCATAAAAGTTTGATACGAAAAATGTCATTGCTTATTTGAAATTGTCTCTTTACATTAATTTTGTATCATTTGTTGATGTAAGGTATGCGGCAGCTTAATAAAAACTGGTGAATATAAAATTTGTCATATAGCTACAACAATGAATTGCGCATTATTTTATATAATATCTATTGATTTATATTAATAGTAATAATATTACAAAAAATTCAGCACGCGTCAACCGTATCAAAAGTATTCCAACTTTATACCAATTCCTTAATAATTGATTGCATACAAAACGTGATATAAAATCTTATATTATATTAAGCAGCTTCCTGGCGAATTCTCCCCTGACGTCACGATTCAGCTATTCTCGATTTATTTTTTAGCATGAATGTATGTATGTGTGTGCGTGCTTAATTAAAAATTTGTATTTCTTTAATTAAAATTGCTGTTCAGTGTACAATAAATTAAAATGTTAAAGATAATAGATAATTTTCAAGGACTACCTAGAGTGTGGGCCTTGAATTGTCAGCTAGTTATTTATTAATTGACCTAAAAAATTAAAAATATTCATGATAATATGACGAAAGATATATTATGACAATAGTTTGGAATGAGTATTAATACGATCTCTTATTTTCATTTATTTTTTATATTTACATTGATTTCATTTACTTACAAACTGTAATTAGAAAATATTATTGTTGAATTAATGTGTACCCCGTTCTATACGTAAATGCAATTTCGGGAAAATATATTTTCTCGAATGTTTGAAACAGTTGACGTATTATTGAGTTCATCAGCAAACACAAAACTATAGTCACACTAGACTCCTTTATAAAAAAATCGTTTATTGGCAACAATTATTCATATGCTCATCTTTTTAATTTCAACATATAAAAACATTAAATACATACGGTTACTTTAAGGATAAATATTTTATTAAAGATAATAATGTACGCAGAAACGTAAATTATCAAAATTAGATATTATACCTATACATGCAGTTTAATTAAGTGGTAATGATCGCAACCAGCTTGCAATAATCAATATTAGATTATAAATCAAGTGAAAGCTTGTAAACAACTATTCCCAACAAAATAACTTGATAATAGGAAGAGTTTATTTTGTGCTTCTTGAGATAATAGAATTCTTTCGGATTTCGACTTAATTGCGCTGCATATAAGGTAATAATGCATTTCAGTTTACTTTAATCTTGCAATTTTAAGTTTAAAAAATGTAAGGTGTTTTACATAATTCGATAATAATTACAAAACTTTTATGTAATTCGATCACATAATAAAAAAATAAATTTTTAATTTTGGAAAAATTCATCGTTTTTATCATTATTTTATTTTTAATTTCACATTGATAAAAAACAATAAGGGAGGAAAAAACTTCCACAGTCCAGAACTCGTATAAATTGACACCAGAGCCGAAGGCAAGCTGGCGGACAAACACGAGGTCTGGGCTGGCCAATTTTCCTCCCGAGTAACGTATACTATTTTTTTTTACCTAGCGAGGACGAAAATATAACATTCTCGATCAGGCGTCTGAAGAGAAAGTGGCACTTTCGGCCCGCTAGGCAAAAACATAGTATATATGCACCACAGGAGGTAAAATGACAAGCTCATAGCGCCTGTAAATTGACACTCGAGCCGAAGGCCAAGTGGTGCAGTTTATCTCGTAGTCCAAATGAGTCATCCGGTTTAAAATCCCCGCCTAATAACCAATCAGGTATCACATGTATCCATATTTTTAGTATTATTTGCCGTTCTTTAGTTATTAAATTTTCTTTATTCTATTTTAAATTTATGTTTCATCTTATTCATATAATCAACTAATTATCATCACGGGATTAGTTTTAATTGTAGTTAGTAAATGTAGGGATTAGTAAATTGCGCCTAAATTTCGCCAAGAAGAAAGTTTCAGCTTGGTCAGGTATATTTTTTTTGCACAGAACAAATGCAGACCATTTAATGTAAATAATTTGAAATTATTGCAAGGAAATATTAAAATAAGAATATCACAATATATTAAAATAAACAAAGATAGTATTCTGAAGTCGATGATGTCAATATGATAGTTATAAAAGTTTTTGCTATTTTATGAACAAAACAATTTAATAATCATTGTACAGTCTTAGGTTAAGTTTAGTTTTATGTATTCACGATCAGCATGCGTACAGGATTTAATCCTCTGTAGGATACAGTTCATTGCTGTATTTGCTATGTATAGTTACCTGTTTTTTTTAAATAAATAAATAATAATAAAACCGCTGTAAATTCATTGGCACTTAGCTTCCTTTAACTTAATGTTTTGTTCCAATATACATTTATTATACATTTTATAAATAAAGCAAGTAATTGATTATAATGTAATAATCAAAATTTTTTAAACGAATATTAATTTATTAGATATTCAAGAATCGTTGATTATAACATAACCTAAAAATTTTAAATAAATTTCATTCTCCAAATAATGAAAAATTATAATTCAGTAAATTATATTTTAAAAATATTCGAAAGTACAAATAAATTCCATGAAATCATTATTAAAATTGAAATAATTTCAAAACTTATTAACCAAATGTATAGAAATAATATACAGCTCTCAAGAAACAAAAATACTATTTATGTATAAAATTTTGAAGAGATTTGAACAATTTTACACCTGTTATCGAATCCCATAAAAACCCGATTTTTTTCATAATATTGTTAAAATCTCAAAAAATATAAAATATTAATGCTTGAAAACTTAACAGATTCGTACTATCAATAATCTATGAAATTTAGTAAAATTTCATAATGATTAATAAAGAAATTCTAAAGTTATAACCATATTTTCAAAAAATGACATTTTTCGAAATAACAAAAGCCACGGATAGGCGTGACAGCGGATTTACACTAGTCAGTGCTGTAAAATATTGTACGATACTCGTGTCGTAAGCAGCCTTTCAAAGCACGGCGTTTAGTCGTTCTCGCTGCGCTCAGGTTGCTAATACACGACGTGCCGTAAAGTGCCACTTAACGCACTTGTATCGTAATATTCTATTGTCACCGATACAAAGCTTCCTCTGTGAGGAAGCAATAATAATATGAGTAAAGTAATCAAATTATGTCATAATGCGTTAGATCCAAAATGCATTAATGAAAACTATTAAAAGATATTTTATTAATATCCTGCGTTTACTCAACTTTTATTGAGCTTGTATACAGTGACTTAATATCTATAATAATTTAAGATCCAATATCAATACATCAAAAAAAAAAATCAAATGCATTTGCAATTGAAGTAAGTTATAACTGAAAATCAGATGTTTGTTTCAAATTGATATCTGTTATTGAGTTTCATAATTTAAAGTATATTATTAATTAAATTATCAGTTTCACTTAAGCATGATTTTATTTTGGCATAAATTAAAAAAGTTCTTTCTCTATTTGTAATACTGAACAATTAATTATTACTAAATCTATATATTAGATATTTTTTATGTTCTATTAGAATATTATATTTACAACTTTAACTTTAATAAATTATTAAGTTCTGAAAGTTATTCTGATAAATGCAATTTAATTTAAAAATAGCCTTATGAAGTTTTTTCTTCAATAATCAATCTTTTACAGGCACTTAATTCTTCAAGGACTTTCATTTATCTGCATAAGTGGTTTAAAGAAAAAATACCAAAAGTTTGAAGAATCCGGAGTGTGAGTATACTTATTACAATAATAAAGTTTATAAATGATGATTTTACTCTTTTCTTTATTTATTCAATATAAAATTATAAAATTATGATAAAATTTCACCGGGAAATCATAATTTACAAATGATAAATAATAAATATACATATTTAAAATAAATCAAACAAAACTACAGAGTTTAGAAACAAATTATAACAACTTATCCACATAGGTTAATAGTTACAAATAGGTTTTTACTAGAAACGAAATTATTTGCTAGCATATAAAAAGCGATAGTTATATAATATATTTTATGTATTTATTATTAAAATTTGAAGAATCGACACATTATATATACTTTGCATGTATATACCGATGTAAATGTAAGAAGTTTGTATTTATTCAATCGAGCATTTATAAATATTCATTCGGATTCAGATCTAAAATTGCCGAACTTTCAACATTCGCCATTGTATATATTAAGATTGTACACATTAATTGCAAGAGGCCTTACAACGTTCTATACGCTCGATTTTCTTGAAACAAGCATTCGAAGCTAAAACAATTTAAAAGTTGCCGATATTTAAAACCGTTTAACGATCAGCATGAGTTACTTATATATAATATTTATTCAATCTATGTACAATTTTCGTATTATATAAAATCACTCGAATAATCGAGCGTTTGCTTACTCGTTTGAGTATACATTTATAAACCTAACACCCATTGCGAAATTACGTTCATAGAGTATAATGAGTAATTCGAAAAACCGTGTAAATTTTGATCACTGTTTACACGCTGTGCATGTGCTGAAGTTAATATTATAAATAATAATTTTTTTTTTCAATGAAACAAATACGTTAACTATTTACGTTATCTACTTTAATTTAATAATAAATAAAGTGGCGATTCAAGTCAAAATATTCTAGGCCACTTACTTTTCAATTTTCTTAAAATAGAATATTTCAATGAAATATGTACCGTACCACCAGGACAAGAGCTAATCTTAAAATTATAAATAAATATGGCAATTTAAATTTTTTGTTATATATCTTTTGCAAAAAACGAATTTCACACTATTGCAGTTAAACATCGGCGGTATGATATTAACAAGATTTTAAAAATTACAGTAACCGCGTTGAAATTTCATTTCATTTGTAAATGATATAAAATCATCGAGTATTTTAAGGTGATAATGATTTTGTAATGATCGTTGTTTTGGCACAGTAAATTGATAAACTTTTGGACGCTGACAAGTACCAGTATCAATATAATAAATATATTACGGTCTTGTCAAAGCACTGAAGTGCTTTAATTTAAGAATACGCTTCTCATCTCTAAGATGATTTACTAAGTATATGGTATTGAGTAATTATCACTTTGTCTTACATTTCTAGAATGCTGAAAATTACTACTATACAAATCATTAGATTCTTATGCCTAGTACGAAGAGTTATTTCACATACTGATAATAGTTTTTTGCTTCACTATGAAAAACTAAAAATTGTAAAAATTTGTGACACCTGCTTTTTTCCTAATCTATAGTGACGCACTGATATAAATCTAAAACGATTGCAATTCAATTATTTCTTAACAAATATGAAAAACTGCTTCAAAAATAAATCGAAGCATAGTCTCACTGGTGTGATGGTAAGAAATCATGATTTTTAATGGTTAGACGACCTTGAGCATCGGTAAATCACAGCATTTGGAAGGATGGTTGCGAATATCGCTTCAAACTTCTGTTCATTATTTTTCGTACTACTTACTACGTCGTTAGAACTTTTTCTTCTTTTGTTATTAAAGGAATGTTTGGAATTTATCTTTTTCTAACGACTTTCAGAAGATTGAATTATTTAATAATACTACCTTATAAAAGAATTTTGACATAAGGTACCTTCCTTGACTAGGTTTAGTACGACTTGCAAATCCAAAAATTAAAGGTTTATTCCAGTGGATTTTCAGTGTGGTTTGCGCCCTCTTCATTTATAGTCGTTAAATAATATCTATTATTGTCCAGAGAATTCTTTTCGTCTTTTTCGTTACTTAAATCCACACCAAGACTTTTTTCTAGATTCTGTAGATTTTGTTCCATTCTGTATTGATTTTCTAGCATTTCTTTCCTTTGATTAACATTTATAAAATGTTTCTCATAACCACAATAAGAATCATCATCTAATCCAGTCCAATATCTTGCTATAGTTGGAGATGTGTCAGGTGAACTGTCAGTGAAATCTCCAATAGCTCCAAACATTGGAGAATTCGTTGGATAAGTAAGAGTTGGGTAAGGAATTGATCCCAATGAGCCAAAAGTTGGCAAAAACATTCTGTGATATTGATTATAACATGAGCCATCCTGAAATATTGATACACATTAAATATTTAAAAAGAAATGTATTTTATTATACAATATTCAAACTACTTCAAAACTTGCAACTAACCATATTATAATGTGAAGTAAGAGCCACTTCAGATGGTCGTGACTTCACTCGACTTGGCTGAAATACACACAAAAGTGTCCAAGTTGGCACAAAGTATTTGAGAATCATAATGACTGCCAAAAGTGAACTATAGTACAATTGCACATGACTGTAAATTCCACTGCAACCACTTTCATCTCTACCCACTATAAGAAATTATGTAAATCAAAATTTTTAATCATTAAAAACCATTTTTAATAGTTTATCATAGATTCAATTACTTACTTAGTACCATAACTGCATCAAAAACAACTGAAACTGCAGCAGATATTTCATAAACGGCAGTTACAAGCCATAAGTCTCTTGTTTGAGATGAAGTTGCAGGCATCATCAGAGCCGAAATAACTAACTGTCTATTGCTGTGTGTGACATATAGGGCGACAGCTGCAAATAACTGGACTGCAATAAAATCTGCACTTGATAGCATTAACCAATAAGGTCCTAAAAGAAGAATAAAACATTAGATATGTACTTAATATTTATTGTTATTTATTAAAAAACTTTGAAAACAAACACTTAATAATAGATAGAATTATTAAAAATGATTAATAAGAAAGTCAATTGCTAACATCAAAGATGAATTTATGGATCATCTATATTTGCTATCTCTTAAATGAATTAAATACTTACTAAAACATTCAGTCCAAGTTCCACTAATATCAACCATTCCCATTAAAACAACGGTAATGCAATAGAGAGTGTACAGACACAGAATTGGATTAATGACATGTTGAACAACATCATCTCTGTGCCGCGATCTTGCTGCCATTGACCAGTGAAGATGGCAAATTAAAATAAATTGGTATAGCTTGAAGAAGTTAGTTGCAAAGTGTAATTGTGGATATCGAATTCCAAGTACAAAACTCGCAGCACTGAAAATTATTAAAATTTTTTTAAGTTTTTTAATAAAATACTGTTACATGATTATCAATAAGTATGTCGTCAAAAGTAAAATATATTGATACTCAAATTTTATTGCTATTAATACTTATATTAATATAATGTAAAACTGTACATATGTTAAATACTATTTTAAACATACATTAGCTAAAAAAGTAAAGTTTCATACAAATTTTAATTAAAAAAATGAATTTTTAGTCAATTGAATCATGATTTTAAACGAATTCAATATTCTTATCACATGTTTAAGAGGAAAGTAAATTTTTTATCTGTGAAAAGTAGAAAAGCCAATATAGCAAATTCAGCATTAAATATAAATACTATTTTTAATTTTGAACATAGCATTTAACAGATATTTATTGTCTTAAAATAAAATAAAATCCAATATAATAGTTTTTCAATGTACATGTTTTACACCATTAAAAATTGTATAAATAACTTTACTAACATTAATAATAAATATTAAAAAAATTACCAAATAATGCATTGAATGGCAGAAATATAAAATATGGCATAGTGATGCATCTGTGAGTGTTTATAACTATGGTATTTAATAATCTTTAAAACTACAAAAAACAGCGTGACAATGCTTAATAAAACCAGAATACTGATTCGACCACAGGCCACACTGTCATAAAGATCCAAGCATCCTTTATTCAATACGTCTAACGTATTATTGTCAAATTTCCGACTTCGTGCCATGATTGATCTTTATTTTGTAACTAAATATCACTATGGTCCTTTACTTATCTGAAACCAGATAAATTTATGCATTGAGATATAAAAGTAAGATTATAGTAAATATTGTAATTTAAATGTGATTCTCTTAGTTCTTGTTAAATATTCAGTAACTGAGTATGCATTAAAGTTTATGAGTAAAAAAAAATTATAAAACAAATAAACATGCACAGATAATAATAATAAAAATAATTAGCTTAATATTTTATTGAATGTTGTAAGTAATTATAAAATAAAATAATGATCTCCTAAATTTTCAATTTATTAGAATAAATACCTAAGACTTTCCTAAAACATTTTGTTATAAATGTAACAGTTGAGTAATATTTTATGACAATTCATGTTTTTAAGATTGTCGAACCTTTTATGTAAAAAAAAAATTTTTAGTATTGCGTAATTATGTATATTATATAATTATGTTTTATAATATAATAATCAATTTACTAATAATTCTTGAAAACGTATGTAAATAACATGATAAATAAGTGAGCAACTATTAAATTACAAATCTGATATTATCTCATAATTATCTGTTGCTATTTATTTTTAAATTACATTACATTCCATTTTTAAAGACTCTTTTCAATCTTGAAACTTGATTGATAAAAAATTTATCAGATAGCGCTTTAAATAAAAATATAAGTAAATCTTAATAATATTGAAATTTATAATCTCGAATGTTACTTTATAAAAAGGGAATGGCATTTTTAACATTTTTCATTTCAATCCTTATAGTTAATAAGGCCATTCTTAACATTTACATGCAAGTAAATATATAATTGCTAGCTAGTAAAATTCAGATAATCATCAGCTGTCTGCTTCTTCAGTTCCCACATTGCAGATATGCATCGGTGCAACAAAGGGCACACCTGCAACGATGCATTTGTAACTCAACACACCCACTTCCTAGTAACCAGTCAAATGCTTAAAAAGCCTTTACAAACTTCCTCCGCTAATCTCCTTTGAGCAACTCTAATTAACTTCCCTAAATTCAAGGATGAGAAAAAATCAGCAATGTTTTATAAATGATAACACAAGAAGCATAAAATTTTTGTCCTCTCGCAATTATATTTATATATATATATATGCATTTGATACATCGTTGCGCATCGGAGGCGCTCTAAAATGAGAAAAAGGAAAGGGCCGAGAGCAACCCGTCTCCTGCACTTATCCTCCTATTTTTATATTCACCGGAAGAAGGAGAGAGACAGAGACACAAAAGAGCGAGTGGTTAAAGCGAGCCTTTGCGATGAATCAGCCGCATGCGAGCGGTTGGCGGTGAATGTCAAGAAGTTGCGAGGTCTCTGCATGCGACAAGCGCGAAGTGAGAGTAACCCCCCTGACTGAAGGCTAAATACGATAACTCAGTCGGCAGTCTGTCCTCGATCATCTTTAATCTTTATGCAGGACGCGGCGCACTGATCATTGCGAAACCCTAATTTTTATTCTGTCTCTATCTCTATTTCACTGCCTCATGCTTCTAAGCTCTCTAAGCTCTTGGAGCTCATGGGATAAAGCGCCTGAAGCTACAGCTCCGAGAGCATCTCTGCATTTTCTGCATTCGTATTTTGCACATGTGTCTTACATTATAAGCGCGATTTGTTCTTAATTTTAAAGGACTTGACTCACGAGTCACGACCAAACGAAACCACTCAAGTGGATAATTTATAATATTCATGAGCGTAAAATGAATGTATAGCCATGCTGCCATGCCCTCACATGTATATGCGCTATGCACGAGTTTGTACTGCACATATGTAGTTGCGGATAAACGGGTATATACCTAAATAGTATGTACGGTCTGGCTTACCTCTTGCTCCTTTATCCGAGGGAGCGACGACAACGAGGCGCAGACTTCCTCCGGACTGCCGAACCGTCCGGTCTCGTTACAATCCGCCTCCACGAGGAGCTCATTTTTTACGAGGTATCATGTATATGCGGCGAGCCTTTTTTCCTGCCTCGGTGCTGCAGCGCGCGTGTGCCTGCCTCGCGACACACGACGGACGCCGCGAAATGTACGTCAAGGTGTATTTACGACTGTTAGTTATAAGTATACAATGTACGAAGCTGCGACGGGCGGCCCCGCGCGCAGGCCTGGACAGTACTCTGCTTACCCCGACGGTCCGACTCGCAAAGCCATGGTTCTCTCCCTCTACCGCTCCTTCCTTTTCTCTTCTGCCGCGGGAACACTATGTTAACTATGTAATATGTGTACAATGTATACATGTGTCTATGCATGCATATATAGGTACTACGGAGTACGGAGTGCAGACCGCTGCTGTCGCGCTCGCACTCGCGAGACTCGCGGGCGGCGGGTACCAGCTATACCTATATATATGCGCGAGAGGGGCGACGACATTTGTGGTGTGACGTCAACCGAAGCCAGCCGATGATTGCCGACTATGCGGCAGTGTATATAGGTATACCCAACAGTCACAAAGCAGTGCTGCTATATGTAAGTAGCGATAACTAATATATGTATATACTTACGCGCTTTGCACGGCTTTTCGAAAAAATCCAGGCAGCGCGATGTGCACGTAGGATAGGAGATGAGCGCGAAATGCCGCGTATCTCTCCTCCATTATTGTTATGTAAGTGCGCTACGCGAGTATTTTCGTTTCGTGAATTTAACCTTGACCAAGGTGATACTTTATTTAGTTCGTGCCTTGTTCTGAATTTAAAGGCACGCGGGAAATTCGAATATCGATGTGTGTATCTTTATTCACGCAGTCATCGTTTATTCATTGCGAGATTTCGTAAAAGTGATTTTATGAAGGTTAAATTAAAAGCCAATTTGTATAATTTCATTCGAGTACTAAATATTTAGATGGGATGGATTGTTTTACTGCACAATCGCTTGAATGTCATATTAATATGATTTCTTATATGCATACAATTGTTCAGCTTTTATCTAATTTGATTATAGGCGTTTGGATATCTTTTTACGATAGATGCAAATAATTTGGAGTGCCAAGAAGAGAAAGTATTTTATTATATAATGTCGAGTCATTTCTATTCTAGAAAGAACAGAACAAGTTTGTGCTGACATTAATATGAAGTTGTGCGCCTAGAACTTTTTAAGCTAATTATTTGGGAAAATTACAATGCAACGGCTTAATGTTTAGAACGTCATATTCCTCACACTCTAAATATACATTTACTTATAATATATATATA